>VDFB02330784.1:0-34218 GCA_007258455.2 Sequoia sempervirens
CTTGAAGAAAAGACCACAAAGTTTTGGTCAATGAGCAGTGCCTAGTAAAGTTCAAGATTAGGAGCTACCATGATGAGGTACTCTGTGATATCATCCCCATGGATGCATGTCACATGTTGTTGGGGAGGCCGTGGCAGTTCGATAGGTGAGCTATACATGATGGCCATGCAAACACTTATTCCTTGACAAAGGATGACGTTTGTCACAAGTTGAAACCTCTGAAGGTGAATGAAGAAAAGGTATGCAGTAGTGCTAGAATTTGTTATGTAGATGAAAGAAATTTTTTAGAAGGTATGAAGTATGAGCATGTGTGTTATGCATTGATTCCTAGAGTGAGTAAGGAGGATAGTAAGAAGGTTCCAGAAGAAGTTTCTGGGATGTTGGATGAGTTTCAGGATATTGTTTCTGATAATGTACCTGAGGGTTTACCACCAATAAGGAAGATTAATCATCAGATTGACTTGATTCCTAGAGCCAATTTCCCAAATAAGGTAGCTCATAGAATGACTCCAGTAGAAAATGAGGAGTTGAATAGACAAGTTCAAGAGTTGTTGAGAAAGGGTTTGATACGGAAGAGTTGAGTCCATCTACAGTACCTGCAGTACTAGCACCAAAGAAGAATGGGGAGTGGAGGATGTGTACAAATTCATGAGCCATAAAAAAGATAACAATCAAGTACAAATTTCCCCTACCAAGGATGGATGACCTGATGGACTGTTTGAGTAGATCTCAGTACTTCACAAAGATTGATCTAAAGAGTGGATATCACGAGATCCAGATTCGAGAGGGAGATGAATGGAAGACTGCCTTCAAGACCAAAGAGGGCCTATATGAGTGGTTAGTTATGCGTTTTGGGCTAACCAATGCACCGAGTACATTCATGCGGCTCATGAACGAGGTACTAAAAGAATTTTTGGGAAGTTTTGTTATTGTGTATTTAGATGATATTTTGATTTTTAGTAAGACATTGGATGAGCATCTGATGCATATTCAGAGAGTCTTTGAGAAGTTAAGAGAAGAGAAACTATTGATTAATTTGAAGAAGTACAGTTTTGTGAAGAGGGAGTTAGTGTACTTGGGGTTTGTTGTCTCAACAGAAGGTCTCAAGATGGACCTAGAGAAGGTGAAGGCTATTTTGGAATGGCATACCCCAAGAATTGCTACTGAGGTGAGATCTTTCCATGGTTTGGCTAGTTTTTATAGAAAGTTCATTAGAAAATTCAGTAGTATTTGTGGACCCCTAACTAAAACAATGAGAGGGGATAGAAAAGAATTCAAGTAGAGCATTGGAGAGGAAAATATTTTTGAATTGTTGAAGTAGAAGGTAACAGAGCAACCTATTCTAGCCCTCCCAAATTTCAACAAGGTGTTGAAGGTGGATTGTGATGCCAGTGGTTGTGCCATTGGAGCAGTGTTGAGCGAAGAAGGTAAGCCCATTGCCTATTTCAGTGAAAAGTTAAATGATGCCAAGAGAAAATATTCTGTATATGATCAGGAATTTTATGCAATAGTTCAAGCATTAAAGAAATAGAGACATTATTTGTTGCCAAAGGAATTTTTTCTATATACTGATCATCAGGCCTTGTAGTACCTAAATAGTCAGGGAAAATTAAATCAGAGGCATATGAAATGAGTAGAGTTTTTGCAGAGTTATACCTTTGTTTTGAAACATAGGAGTGGGAAGTCAAATAGGGTTGCAGATGCCTTAAGTAGGAGGCATACATTGATGACAAAGATGTAGATTAAAGTGGTTGGGTTCAATGAACTCAAGACACTATATGCAGAAGATCCTAATTTTGGAGAGGCTTGGAAAGCTTGCAAGGAACCTGTTACAGTGGGCCGAGGACAAGTTGGCTAGATTTCATAATCTAGGATGGCATATTATTTAAGGGGAAGTCAATTGTGTATCTCGAGAGGTTCCATGAGGAGAGCACGATAAAGGAAAGCATAGTGGAGAATGGCATAACATTTTTGGTGGGATAAGACCATTGCCATTATCATTGAGCATTATTATTGGCCTCAGTTGTCACAGGATGTGAAGTTTGTACAAAGTTGCAGGGCATGTCAAATGGCTAAAGGTGTGAGCCAAAATACAGGCTTATATCAACCCTTACCTATACCAGAGAGGCCATGGGAGGGTATAAGTATTGACATTGTTCTTGGTTTGCCAAGGACACAACGTGGGAATGATTCAGTCTTTGTGGTGGTTGATAGGTTTTCGAGAAGATGGCACATTTCATTCCATGTCGGAAGACCCATGATGCAGTCCACATTGCTGAATTGTTCTTCAAAGAGGTGGTGAGGCTACATGGTCTGCCAAAGAGTATTGTTTCAGATTGTGACACCAAATTTGTGGGGTACTTTGGAGGACCTTGTGGAAGAAGCTGAAGACAGAGTTGAAGTTCAATTCTACACACCATCCACAAACAGAAAGGCAGACAAAGGTTGTTAACAGGAGTCTGGGTAACCTACTGAGATGTTTGGTAGGAGATAAACCCAAGGGGTGGGACTTGATCTTACCCCAGGTAGAATTTTCTTACAACAGTTCTGTCAATAGAAGCACTAGTAGATCACCGTTCCAAATTGTGTATGGAGGTGGCCCGAGGAATGAGCTCTAGAATTGAGGGAAGATGGACCAAGAGAAGAAGAAAATAAGTCTTTGGAGCCGAAGATTTTGTAGAGCACATCAGAATATACATGAGAAGGTCACCTTGAACACATTAATAAGATGAATATGCAATATAAGGATAAAGGCGGATCCGGAGAAAAGGAGGAGGAATAAGGAGTTTGGTGGCGATGAAGTAATGGTCCACTTGAGGAAAGAAAGGTTTCTAGAGTAGAGACCTATAACAAATTGAAGATGAAGAAATTGATTACTGTAAGATTTTGAAGAAGCATGTTAGGGGAGATGCATATGAGGTAGAGTTGCCTGATGGAATCAACATTTCCCCTATGTTCAACATTTCAGATTTGATAGAGTATCATGAAGGTGGAATGGAGGAAGCACCAACAATAGGGCAGTATGGCATTCCATCACCTACTTCAGAAAGTGAGGAGATTGAAGCAATCTTGGATAGTCATGTGGGAAGGAGTACCAGAAATAGGTAGTATGAAGAATATCTGGTGAAATGGAGAAGAAGGCTTGTGGAAGATTCATCCTGGCTATCTAAGGCAGTGGTTGACTGGTTGGGTTTTCCTCAACTATCTGAGACGTGATGGGTCACTTCTCGAATTACCCTGGGTGTCTGATGCAGGAGCATCCAATGGTGTAAGGACAATCTTGCATCACCCAAAAATAGTTAAATTTCAAGTTTCTCGGTTTTTAAATATTTTTACATTTTTGGATACCCTTTTCGTCATAATGAAATTCCCAATTTACGGTTTTTATTTTCTATTCTTGGGTTGAAAGATATTGCAGTTTTAGTTTCCCATATTTGCACCTAAAAATCTTCTGAGTTAGATTTGAGGCACTTAGATTTCTTGGATTGGCCCCAAAACTTGTCAAAATTGGCATAGTGAATTTCAAGTGTGTTATTGACTTTGAGACCTTTCCAACGGTTCAAGTGGTTCGTGAATCAGAGTCCCAGATCAAAAGTTATGGCCTTGGGAAGTTGGCACACTTTCTAGAAAGATACAATTACAAATATTTCTTTTGAAATTTGAACTTGAAGTTGTAATTTTTTGGTGCAAACCGCCTAAACTCAAACTTGAATGTTGTTTTGGCTCAAAACTAAAGAGGAGCTCTATTTATGGGCGGGTTTCTAATTTTTGGGTAACTTTTTGGGGGAAAAGCTCGCATATTGCGAAAGGGTGATTCTGTAGCTTTCTGTAACTTGCATGTGCTGTAGAACTTGGGGATTTGAGATCCTCTACATGTAAGAAGCTCCATTTTCTGAATAATAAAATTATTCTCTTGTTTGTGGGTTATTTTCTAAGTCTCGGGCTGCGCCATCATCAGATAGTGTTGACATTTCCATAATTTCATATGCAGGGATGATGCATTGGTGAAACTTGAAAAAGTATCTTGTAACTACATACAGGGCAATGGGCTATTTATATGTTAAGATTTTAGTTCTTATGAATATTAGGATATGAAATGTGGAAGTGTTAAGAAGATAACTATTATGTAGAGAGACAGTGTGATTCTCTATGGTTGTTTGCTTTATTAGTGTGTATTGAAGTTGTAAATGGTCATGTCAACGAGATAGTATGATCATTTCCAATGAGGCATCTTGTAATCATTAAGATTTTGTAGCCTGTAAGGCTCTACTAGTGAGGCACTTTTATGAGTGGTTTTTCATCTCTATGAGTGTTTTCCACTCATGAAAATCTCTGTGTTATGGTTTCTTTGTGGATGCATTTATGATCTTGCTATTTCCTTAATTTGTATTATAGCATTTGAATTTGCATGTATTGTTGAGATGTTAATTCATGTGTAAGCCTACATGGCTAAATCTAATGAAGGCACGACCTTGTTTTAATATAATTTGATTCATTGATAAATGCTATTCCATTGGATTAGAGTGATGAAAGTAATTTAATCATTCCTCTTATTCCACACCTTTTTATAATTATTTATTTCTATTAAATCATTTCAAAAACTTAAGGATATAATCAGTAAATGTGTTTTTCCGGTCCTTACAATGTAAGCTTGAAGGAATTTAATAACAAAAATTGGTTGTGATGCAATAGCTCTGTTGTGGTTGCCAAGCACCTTTGTAGTAGGACTAGGGACCATGAGGTGGATCAGTGAAAACACATAGACACGCAAGCAGTAGAACAAACATAGCTTTTACCCTAGGCGACCACGTTTCCCGATGTTGAAATGTCCCTGACAAAGATTTCTGACAAAAAATTCCAATGTGAGACAACATTCAGGTGGAAGCTCACACATAATATAGCCTATCAGCTAAATAAAATTTGACTTAGGTATGATTGATGTAAGGCGTGAAAGTATTAAATGTTTAAATTTCTAAATATTATTTGTGTAAAGTTTGTTCAATAATATAAATATATATTAGTATTTAGAGAAGGCCGACTTCAAGGAGGATTGCCACTTCACTTAGTCAATGTTGAGTGGTCATTGACATCTAATTATATGCTTTAGTGTAACAAGTCCTTGACATGGGTATGCATCTCTTGCTAGGCTTTTACAATTTGAACAACATTCTATTTGATTGCCATCCATAAGGCATAAAATAATATTATCATGTGATCAAGAATATATAAATTTTTGATGTATTTACATTAGATGTAAAGACATTAAGTCTCAAAAGTCAAAAGCATTTAATTTCTTTTTGAGTATTTAGAGTGGATTAATCTTGAGGAGGATTGTCATTTCAATCACTTGATATAAGTTTTTCATTGACAATAAATACATTTTATTTGTTTGTCAACCACAAGGCTTACATAATATCATCATGTGATCGAGTATACAAAAAAAATGAATTATGCATATTGGATGTAAGTCATGTAAGTCTCAAAAGTCAAAATTGCTCTAAAAACTATTTTGGTATTTAGAGTGGACCAACCTTGAGGAGGATTAATGCTTCACTCACTTGATACTAGTTGTTCATTGACAACCAATACATTCTATTCAATTGCCACCCACTAGGCATAAAATGATATTATCTTTTGATTGAGTATACAAGAAAATTTGACTTATGTGCTTTCAATGCGAGACATGCAAGTCTTAAAGTCATAATTATTCTAAAAATTATTAAGTATTTAGAGTGGACCAACCTTGAGGAGGGTTAACACTTTACTCACTCTAGTGGATCATTGACAACTACTTTTATTGATAAATAAGAGATCAATTGATAATCTAAAGATGTTCCATGAATAATTCAAAAGACAATAATTACTAAGATTTTTACAAATGAAATAACAAATCATGTGGTGTTTCTATTCCAACTATTTAATTACTTGCTTGAAGGGTAGGGGGCGTGGGCCGTGTGTTATTAAATGAGAACAGTTGTGACTTCCTGCACATCCACATCTCTCTCTCTCATGTGAAGCCCAAGTCTTAGGAAGCTTCTACGCCGCATTTAGCAATTTAAGTCTTGGAAGGTTCTATTAAGTATGCCTGTTCAACGTAGATTGCATGAAAACGACGTGAAGGACTCAAAATAACGTGAAAGACTCAAAATCCTACGACCTGCTCTAAGTTGCTGGGGATCTAAGTCTGAACAAGACAACGAGAGGGATCTTTCTCTACTTCAAAATCCTTCACTTGTTAAAAGTAGTCAAAACTCTAATATTTAGAAGCGTTACGCATCCTAATTCTTAATTACTATGGATTATCGACTATGAAATTGTTATTTCCAGATCATCTGACAAATGAAATAAACTATAATCTTTAAACATTATTATAAAATTGTTATCACAATTCATTTGTATAGTTTTATAAGTTAAATTCATTAATGTATGTTTCGTGATTAGTGGTTCACAAGAATCTATTTCTCATGATAATGAATGGTCCACTTAACACTTATTGTATTTAGGTGATCCTCACAGAGGTGAAGCATTGGGCTTTCCTAGGAGGTCACCCATCCTAGTACTACTCCAACTCAAGCACACTTAACCATGGAGTTTAAACATTGTAAGGCTTCATGATTTTCATCAAGATACTTGGATGTGCTTTGAAATGTTATAATTGCCTTCCCACCTCAATTGAGAGTATTGGAGACCCTTATGTTCTTACCACATGGTGGTTACAAATTATTTAAGACAAACATTATACAGTGAAACTTAAAACATTTTTTTTTGTTCTTATGGGATTTAAAAATTATGTTTTTCTTTAGGTTGGATATATTTAAAAATTGTGTATTTTACACTTATTTTTTATTATTATAAAATTATTATTTATTTTTTATCTTAATATTGTCTAGGTTAAATTCAAAATAGGATGGTTAACAATCATCAATTATAAAGATCGATCAAAATGCTAATCTTTATGAGAATATATTATCAACAAAACAATTCTAGTTCAATCAAACAACAATGGAAAGCATCATCATTAAACAATTTTATTTTCAACAAAACAATTCCCATTCAATCAAGCAACAATGCCAAGCATGGTTGGGACATTTATTTTCTTGCAAGGTGAGATGATGACATTTCTATCAATTCACATTTGGCAACCAAGGCTACAAAGATGGGCACATTGACTTGCTTGAGAGTGAGGAGAAGGCATATGGATTTCCTTGGTGAACTTTTGGAGTGACACCTGATGGTGATATTTAAGTCAAATTGTGGGGTGGTTATGCATGCTATAAGGCTGGTTCTACAAGATCTATATACGAATGAGGCTTTTCAGTATAATGTAAACACAAACATTACATCAATGTTTATGGTGATGTTGTTGGATGTAGGGGAGGACATGAGGGTGGTCAAGAAGATTATGGAGGAACTAGTGTGGTTGTAGTGGTGTGAGGGATGAAGGATATTCCTTGTGAGGTGTCTCCAGGAATTGGTTTTGTGCCACAAGAGGGTGTCTCTAGGAGTTGGTCTTGTGCCACAAGGTGTTGTATGGTTGTTGGTTTTTAAGTAGTGACACCCAACTTGGGTTCATTTTGTGATTTGGGGCCAAGGTATGAATGTTTCCCAAAGGCGACACAATGCTTGCATGGGCATCACTTTCTTAAAAAACCCAGTGGGAGAAATTGAGAATATAATGGTGGATTGGTTCTTCACATTTGATAATACTTCTACAATGATGGAGATGGACAATGAAGGTCAAGCTGAGGATGGGGGAACCAATAATGCATAACTGAGCATTGGTCTAGGGTAAATAGCCATGTTTTAGTTTTTTTGGTGTCTTTTGCATATGGGGTGTATTCAAATGTAATTGGGGTGACTAAAAGTTTAGAAGCCATTTTGTTATGGAGGATTCATTTTGTATATATAGCTATCTGCATTTCCTTTTCAGGCTTCAAATATATGACGACCACACTGATATCTAATGGAAAGGGACATGTACAACCACAGCCTGGTGATAAAAAAATACTTCTACTCATTCCCTAATAAATAATGGTGTACTACTTGTGGCCAAGATTGTTTAATTGTGGAATTCATGTTAATATTGATTCATATCCAAATAGATAAAATTAAATAAACTTTAAATCATTCCTTGTGGGGATTACAAGCTATGCATAGTGACCCCAGACACTAGGAAATAGACAGATTCCCCAGGATCATTAGAGACTCAGGAGTGTGTGTTCTATATAGGTTTGGAGGAGAATGCCAATCTTTCTTTTAAATGGGAGCCATTTAGATAGAAATTTGCTATTCTAAGACCAAAGATAAGTGAAATTTTAAATTAAGGGAAAAAGTCAGAGGATGCTTTCTTTAAACTACTTATTTACTTTAGGTTGCACATACTTGAGCCTTATGAATCTTAAATATTATTTGTTGAAATATTTTTAAAATGGATAATCTCATTTCTTATTCATTCATTATATAGCATTCCACAAATATGTTAATTTTGTCTCTAAAACTAAGTGTAACCTCACTTGGAATCATGGCAAACCAAATTTATAATGATCTTATAATAACCAATCATCTTTAAATGAAAAATAAAAGGAGTGGTACAGGATTTATGAGGCTGAATCTGCTTTCAATAAAAATCATAGAATTATGAGATTGTAGAAATTACACTTCATAAACATATATTTAAGATATTAAAAATAATAATATATGATTATGAATGGATCAATGTGATGTAGGAGCATCCACACACATAGAAAATCCAAAATCACAATTAATTAAGTTTAATTTTATATTGTATTTCTAGTTTTGGTATTTTCTTTTTCTTTGTAGTTTTTCATCTTGATTATTGAGGGATGCTTTAATAAGGTTTGATGTCTCAATGGTGACATTTAGAATTTTAAATTATATTTCTTGAAGTTTTGGCCTTTGGGACTTTGTAAAATTTATGGTTTAACAATTGAATATTTACATAGCTTTAATACTATAAAAAGAGGGTTTCTATATAAAGGTTTATAGGTTACTCCTAAAATGGTTTTTATTCAAACTTGCTTTATAAAATTCTCATAGTTGGATTTTATCATTATTCTACTTTGTAATAATTGTGTGTGTTATTTTGCTACCATTATGTTTCTCAACTTCTAGAAGGTTTGTGTAGTTTTGAAACTTTAGGATGTCTAATGGTAATCAAGCATCCATGAGGGTATTAAATTCGATAATCAAAATTAAACAAAAAACAATTTTTATTGTTCATACTAATTCTGTGGTTTGGATTTCAGTTACTATTATTTTAATTTTCTTTAAAAAATGTGAATAGGAGAATTGTGTTTCCCAAACTTTAAATCATTTGTCAACTCTCATATCAATTCTAATCTTGGAGGATCATTTGAAACTAGGTTGATTTATCCTTGCATCTTTATTAATAAATATAATGTGGTCTTTGAGTTGTGAAATCTTATATTTTTTGATGGTTGAATTTATTTTTATGATACTTGATTTACCGGAGTTTAAATCCTTCTAATTTGGCGAGTGATAATGTTACTAAGGCTACATGATTTCCATTATTTGAGTTTCTAGTTGTTCTTGGCCATTCTATTTTATTTCTATTAGATTGGTTGTTCATCCTTGGTCCGTAAAATATGTTCAAGAAGGAATTTCATTTGCTACATTTCTATCTAGCTTCTCTACCATGTTTCTGTTAGGATTTTTATTTCTTTGGAGTTGATAGTTTTGGATAAGTTAAGTAGGGTTTTGAAAGGGCCTTGAACCTTGCACAAAGCTAAGAAAAGGAAACTTCCAAACACCAAAGTATCAAACTTTACCAACGAAACAAAGAATCAAAACTAGTGGAAGCACCATAATAACATAGTAGACTAACAACCAACACCTAGTCACCAAATAACCAAGAGGGAAAAAAAACTTAGGATCAACAATAGTCCTAAGTCAAAGCCAAAGAAACATCAATGGAAAAGAGCCATAAAGAACTTACAAAAGAAAACATAAGATGCAAACCAAGATCCCATCACCAATCATAGTCCGCACCTCAATAGGAGACAAGAAAGGGGAAAGGAAATATAGCAGTAAAAGAACCCAAAAATAACTCCAACTTCCCAAAAATCTTCACCTCAATAGAAGAGTATGACAACAAAGCAGAGTATAAGACAATGAAAATCCCACAGTAGCATCACCAAGCCCCTCCAACCAAATAAATCTCCACCTCAATAAGAGATATTTCCACCTCCACAAGAGAAGCCAGAAAGGGGGTCATTTGAAAAAGATCACTACTTTTAACCAGATCCACAAACTCCACCTCAAAAGGATATGAATCCTCCTAAATAGAAGTCACAAAATGAGGAAACATAAAAAAATTAAGAACAAAACAAGCAAGGACAATAATCATTAACCTCAACCCCACTTGGGTTGTTAGAAAAAAAATAAGACCTCGAAACGGGCTTGAAAGCCAACCCCCATCAAACACATTTACAATAGGGGACTAGTAGGAAAAATCCACTAGAATAGGCCATTCTGCACCACACAAACGACAAACCCCCATCTCCCCTTAAGCAAATAAAAGATGGCCTCACAAGCCTTCAAACCCAACAGCACTGCAACCATGGGTGACCATAGAGAAAACCAAGAAGCCAACTACCAACCACAAACATAAGCAAAGATCTTAATGGTAACCAGACCCCCAAAGGGTTTGAGAAAACAACTCCTCTGTAGTAGAAAATTCTACAACTAACAATGTTATGGAAATCCATAGAAACTTACACAACCTAGAGCAAAATGTGCAATTACCGATGAGCAACACTTCCCCAAGCCAACCGAAGCACATGACCGAGATGATTCAAAAAAACTCCAAGAGTAGACTTCTAAAGCACTAGAAGAAAATCAACAACTTCCATAACCTATTTCAGAATATGCTAAAACAAAGGCTCAACATACCCCAACACCAAAGCCACCCCAAAACAGAGGCAATGAAACAACCAACAAATCACCTTGAGGAAATAGATCTCCACAAGACAAAATGATAGGAATGAAAGGTATAGAAACCCCCCAAGAACTACAACCACAACGGCTAAGTCTTGGACATGTTCCAACAAAGAAAATCTAGACCAAAAGGCCTCCAAACCACAATAGAGCACTGAACCAACAAAGGAGAAGTCAATGATTGCCTAAATAAAATAAAAGATAACGTTCGAAATAAAGGCCCAACATAGGAAAGTAGGACATAGAAATAGAGATTACTTAATCATCCACATCTTCCAAAACACCCAAGAACCAAGAACCTACACGAAGAAAGAGAAACAAAGAAAGAGGTCTCAAAGTGTAGCGAAACACTCCCAAACTACATAGCCAAAAGTAAAGAGATGAATATGCCAAAGACAACCCAAACCCAAAAGGAACACTAAACCCCACCTCAATAAATTTATGGAACATCCACCACCAACAATAGGTCCACAACACCAGGAAGATTGCCAAGAACAAGAAAATAGAGATTCACCCTCCATTGAATGCCCTCCAAGTAATCAAACATCAACTCCTTAGCCAAAGAATCATGATCTACATCATCATATTTTGACTCCCTTGCATCAACTCCTTTAGAGGAATTCAAATAGCCCACTCCGCTCTGTTTCCTACTTGTCATTCCTTCAAAGGAATTCAAACAAAAAGATTGATTGATTGTTGCTAACAATTTGGAGTTGATAGTTATTATATATGACCATGATTATTTTCTTGTGCTAATAGAATTTGATCCAGGGTTTTGAAAAATGTGGTATATAGAATGTCATGGATATTTCATTGGCCACTAATTATCCTTGTGGTAAATATTGCTTGGGAAATTTTCTTTGTTTTCATAACAAGCTTTTGTTGGTAGCTATCAAAGTTTTTATTGATCAATTCTCTAATTTGGACAATATTTACCATTTCCTATTTGCATGGATATTAGTTTCCTTTCTTGACCTACACGGATTTTAAAATTAAAATACCTTCTTTCAGTTCTTGGCTGATTTAGGTTTTCCATTGCTTGGAAGGTGATAGGGGTGATAATAGTCTTTTGATTGAGAGCTACAATAAACATAAGAAAAATATTTTTTATTTATTCAAGAGAGAGGTGAATGACTATGGATAAATAAGGATGATCCTCTGATCTAAAAATACATTCCATGAGTGAAGGAAAAATGATATAGAGATCATTGTTGACTCTCAAATCTAAGGGAGTTGGATGGAGAGAGTAGGGAATGCATTTATGTTGAAATGAGAGGAGAAGTTTCTAGCACATATAAAATAATAGATTAAAGAAAGGGACCATACTAAATATATATTAAATAATACTGATACCAATTGTAAACTACATAGTTTGAATTGGGTATTGTATAGAAAATGGCTATTTGTAAATCCTTGGAATATTAGTGAGTGAGAGAAGTAGGTGACATGAAATGTGTTGGTGTGAATAAAGTCTTTTACCTAGCTAATTCCTATTAGGGGACCTATTCATATGATGAGTTAAGTTTAGGTTCTAGGAATCTTTCTAGAAGAATCAATTGTCTTGTCTAGATCTTATCTTATCCTAGGTAGTTACGATAAGTTGTCTCATATCATAAGATTAAGACACTTGTCAAAATACTATGAAATATTTCTCACTTTGGCTATATAACCAAGGGCCTCTCATACATTTTATATTGAATTCTATTTGCATTATTGATCCTAGGAATACAATTTTTTTTTTCATATTGATCTACTATCTTTGTGCTTTCCATTTGGCCTTATATCTTGGTTGGCTATCTCCATAGTGAAATCTTTCAAAAAATTTCTATAGAATAGTGTTTAAATAAAAAAAGATATAATGATACACATGAAGAATGAACTATAGTGTTTTCACATTGTGTTTGAGTGTTTAAGGTTGTAAGGATTGATGAACCTTAAGTGGGTTCTCAATCCTCAATTGCACTCTAATATAATAGAAAAAATAAAGAGGTGTAGATTGGTGAGAAGACCAATTGTAACCATATTACAAGTGAAAAAAAAATGATATATGATGGAAAGTGAATCACTACAATTCCAAAAATGAGGATGTTTAGGATTGTGAGTAGACCACTATAACTATGCCCCCACATGATGAAGAGGAATGACATACTTGAATTCTACCAATCCATTGTAACCATAACTAACTTGGTGTAGGATTTAGAGAAAGTCATTGTAATCATGAGCATGTGGCTGAACCATATATTTTTGGGAATGAGGCTTATAGACTACTCTTGCACTCTTAGGATGATTCACCTAAAAGTAGAGAGATAAACTTCACAAAAAATCAATGTTGTTCACTCAAATTAAGATTTGTATGATGTTATTAAGACTAAATGATATGATATAAATGCAACTAAATGAAATTTTTGACTGATTATGAATGCAAGACCTAAGAAAAATGCAATGTTTGAAAACATAATGTGATATGAAAACATGAACTAAACATGAACAGATGCAAAACAAAAAAGAAGGTTGAATCAAAGTGCACCTAGGAGTTTGATGAAGATTATGGAATGTCCTGAATGCTGGTAGAGATTACTAAAAATCACTAGTGGGAATCATTCACCATTAATGGTGAATTAGTCTTGCTTTTGATGAAAACTTCTGGAAACTGGTTTTTGAGTGTTGGGATCTGAAATTTGACAAAATCTGGATTTTTTAGCATTAAAGTGGGACTCATTCACCACTGATGGAAAATCAGTCCTCTCCCAAAATTCTGTGAAATCAGGGACCAATTTTGTAGCACTAGACCTAGGGTTGTTTGCTTATTGGGTTGTCAAAGTCAAAGTTGCAGAAAATGGACTGTAGGTTGTCTTCAAGCTTGAAATAGGATGTAGTTTATTTGAAACACTTTGTTGACTTCTTGACCACCTTTCAACATCTAATTTCTTGATAAATATGCATATACAAGTCTATAAACACACATATACAAGGGGGAAAATGATTAAGGGTTAGGTTATAGGGATTTTCCTTGGTCAAATCCCACTTGGCTAATCAAACCCTTAATGAAGAAAATGGAATGAAATGAACAAGGAAAGATGAATAAACAACATGCAAATTTCTTAAACTCACCAACCTTATTGAAGAAAATTTGAAGATATATTAATGGCTGCTCCAAAATACTTGATTAATTCTTGATTAAATTATGCAAAGTGCTTGAATGAATGAGTGAATAAGTGAACTTGATGAATGAGGGTTAAAATGTATGTAAAAACACTTATTTATACACACTTGTGCCTTAGTAACCTGAAGATACCTCATCACAAGTCGACATAAGGTTATTTTAAATAAAAATCCAAAAGAAAATTTGAAATATTTTGAATTTTGAGCCAAGAGGGACTCATTCGCTACCCATGGTGAATGGGTCCCACCTTAGATGTGAAAGTGGGTGTCGAGAATTATCTTGCATTTAATGTTGTTTTTCAAGTTTACATTCAAAAACACACTTAATTAAGCCTTAAAAGGGCATAAAGGATTCAAATAAAGCATAAGAAAGGTGTAAATAGTGAAATTAAGCCTAGAAAAGCATGAAATCTTGTTACAAGACTTTACGACACTTCAAAATAGGACTTGATAAGTGATCAAAAGGTGATTTTTAGGTGAATTGTAATGAATAGAGTCTAGAAAAGTGTAGAAATGTTTTAAAACACTTCACAACACCTTCACAAGATGTCATAATTTTAATTTTAAGGACCTAATGTGAATATTCAAGCCACATTGAAACATTAAATCAAAGAAAAATGGACTAAGCATCGTGAAGAAAGGACGAAGAGACCTTAAAAATGGCAAGGGGCCATTTTTCTACGACACAATGGCGTAACATCCCTAGAGAGCCATTGCAACCATAATCAATATTTTTTTAGTACTAATTCCCCCTTCTAATTGATTACATAAAAAGTGATGCAAAAAGTTGGAGAGGAGAATAAATAAAATGTAAAAAACTATGATCATGCATGTTGGTATGAATAAGGGTATTGCCTAACTAGTTCCACTATTAGGTCTCTTTCACATATTATCTCTTAAGGTTACTTAGGGTACACATAAGATAATTATCACTTTATTTCTCATATCATATGATTAAGATACTTGTCATAATATTATGTAGTCCTATGTCTCACCTTGGCCTATATAACCAATGGTCTCTCATACATTGTACATTCATTCTATTTTTTATTTGATAGGAATATAATTTATTCTTGTTGTATACACTCAAATTTGGTCTGGAGGATTAATTAATTACAAGTTGTTTAATTAGTAATCTTTAATTCTTCTACTTATAAATAAATTGAAAATTTTATTTATATAGTTCATTTTCTCTAATTCTTCATATCCTAAATCATTTTTCTCATGTCTTAATTAAATGAACAAATTTAATTAGTTTGTTTTATTTAATTAACCTCCTCTCATTAAATTTGAATTTAAGCACATTTCTACTAACATCTTCCCATCTTCCACCTCAAAATGTGTCTCAAGAAATTAAATATTTCTAATATTTAATTTTGCATTTATCCTGAATAAATTCTAACCAATTTAGGACACTTGGCCTTCATCTCCATTTTATTCCTCTTCATTCTTGGTAGTTTGTTCTTATGAAGGGAACACACTTCCCCTTTTCTATCTAACCTCTTCATTTTCAACCGTCCATTCTCCAGATCGAATCCAAACCATTGATTTCTACCACCTAGGCCCTTATTTACAACAACAGGGAGAGAGTTGAGCATTTGTAGCAATTACACTTTGCAGAATTTTAATTAGCATGGTCATTTTAGTGAGCATTCTAGTATTATCATTTTAGCATCAAGTAGTTTAATCATGGCATTTTCATTAGTAGAATCTTAATTACAATATTTTCATCATATCATTTCCATTAGCAACATCATAGCAACATAATTATATTTGCATATCACATGATAGGAAATATCTTTTGCATTTCCAACATCTCTCATTCTTTAGGATATCATTTGGAAAGTCATGTGCACAAACAATCTAAGAGAAAAATGACTTAAAGAATCCTTGGAGATGGAGGACAATGAGGCACCACTAGGGAATTGTTTGTTTCAATTTGATTTTTATTTGAATTCCTTGATATAATATTTCATTGGTGTGCTATATAGGTTTTATTTGTATAGTTTGAATTTTAAATTCGAATTTAGGCACATTTCTACTAACTTCTTCCCAACTTCCACCTCATCATGTGTCTCATGAAATTAAATATCTCTAATATTTAATTTGGAATTTATCCTCAAAAAATTCTAACTAATTTGGAACACTTGGCCTTCATTTCCATTTTATTCCTCTTCACACTTGGAAATTTGTTCTTATGAAGGGAACACACTCCCCTTTTCTCTCTAACCTCTTCAATTTCAACTGTCCATTCTCCAGATCGAATCTAGATCGTTTATTTTTGCCACCTAGGCTCATGCCTTGGAAAATATATAAATAGGCCCTTATTTACAACAAAAGGGAGAGAGTTGAGCATTTGTACCAATTACACTTTGCAAAATTTTAATTAGCATTGTACTTTTAGTGAGCATTCTATTATTAGCATTTTAGCATCAAGTAGTTTAATCATGGCATTTTAATTAGCAACATCTTAATTGAAACATTTTCATCATATAATTTCCATTAGTAACATCATAGGAACATCATTATCTTTGCATATCATCTACAACTATTTTTTTAACCATGTAATGTAGGAAATATCTCTTGCATTTCCAACATCTCTCATTCTTTAGGCTATCATTTGGAAAGTCATGTGCACAAACAATCTAAGAGAAAAAAGAATTAAAGAATCCTTGGAGATAGAGGACAATGAGACACCATTTGGAAATTGTTTGTTGCAATTTGATTGTTATTTCCCCTTTTCTATTTTCAAGAATAGAGCATTGAATGTTTTTAATAACACATATACTGAATATTTTAGCACATATGCTCTCTATTTTAGTGCATATGCCTTTGTTTGCAGAAATTTAAAATTTTGGGGGACTGATCTGTATCTTTTTGTTTTGTAGGTGCTCCATACACTGTCAAAGACATATTCAAGACTACTAACAATGTTTGTAGGGGATAGAGTTATTTTCCTTTGATTAAATTAGGAATCTAGTTTAATTACAAGGTTAAAGAACACCATGTATGTTGTGTTTGTAAAGTGATAGGCCTATGCTCTCCCCTTTATTAGGTGACCAAAATTCTGGATTCACTTTTTCATTTTATTGCAATAACACCTTTAGAAGGGCTACCTTAGTGGGAAAAAGTAATCACCCTAAGGGAATGACCTAAGTGGGAACAACTAAAGCCAAGCATTGAAACCCACTATAATCAAACATGAATTGTGATGAAAATCACATTCAATGGTAGTGTACATTGATAGCCATCCCCAAAGCCTTTGTTCTAAAGGTTGGGAGGCATCCGAGGGAGTTTATCATTTATCGCATTGAACGAAAACCCTTACTAAAAATTTTAAGTGTAGTAGCCAAGCCGAGCCAGTTCCCAAACATTATAATATTCACAATGCAAGGGGAGGGAAGAATCTAGCCCCAAGATACTCACCATATAACTACCACAGATTTCTAGCCAAAAGTGGAGGATTCGACTTTGGTTAAGACCCAAGAAAGGAAAAAACACGAGCACCCTCTAAGGGGTGAAAGGGTTGTGTGAGATGACATACTTCTAAGATGTGGGTTGTGATGTTATTAATGACCCTTGACATTAGAAGAGTCTAATTGATCCGTTTTCTATTTTTCAATACTAGTGGAAATCAAAAGGGATTAGAACAAATTCTAGAACATACACTTAATGTTTAGATCATAGAATGAAACAACTATTTTACTACTTGATTTTGTGTTTGAAATCACTATCCAAAATAAAATCCATCAAAAACACTCAATTCATTGATTTGAAAACAAGAAAACCAATAAAACTTTCAAAATGGTGACATTTCTAGTTTGGCACATAAAATTCCTATTTCAATGCATTGAGTCCATCTTTCAGTGCATAAGATTTCTATTATGGTGCATTTACCTCATCTTTTAGCACATAAGCTTTTTGTTCTAGTGCATTCAACTGATAGTCTAGTGCATATAGGTTTTGTTTTGGCACAATTACCCCATCTTTCAACACATGTACAACCTATTTTAGTGCATGCATTTGATACTCAAACAAAGAGCTAAATTGAACTTCTATCCAACAACTAGAATCATATTTAGGGATACTTTCCAAAGAAGAGATCATTCATCACTCAAACATTGTTTTAAACTTGAAGAAATTGGTTTTTGCAAGTGTAATCCATTTAACTAAACTTGGATCAAACAACATAAAGTGACCAATCACCAATCTTATCTCTAATTGTTAACTGAGTTTCATTATTAGGATCTATCATCCTTTATAACGAAACAAACATTGTACATTAGATTTATCCTAGTATCATCAATATGATCCATCATCCTATTTGACTTAGGTATTTCATTGGCACTCCCAAAACAAAGATCAAAGCGTAGAAAAACTTTATCACTTGCATGCGCATTTTAACAAGAGCTCAAAGGACCCTAAATTTCACAAGCTCATGGAGAAAATTCTAGAAAAGGATGGACATAAATACTTTTTGATGTTGGAAAATCAAGGTGTAAAACTACCCAATAATTTTGATGTCAACCAATTGAAAGGAGCTCCCAAGAAAACAAAAATTGACTCACGAATCATAGATCCATTGAATGCTTTAACTCATCAAATGCAAAATATTCAACAACAAATCCTAGACATGCAAAGGGGAACAACAAAGAGATATGTGTTGCAAGACATTTGTCCTTATCCCTTTGACAGAAGTATGAACATGATACCTTTTCCACCAAATTGTGAACTTCCAAATTATGACAAATACAACGGAAAAACTAATCCTCAAGATTATATAAGAGAATTCTGCACCATGAGTCTGGAATTTGCACATGAATAAACCTATCTAATGAGATTATTTCCAAGAAGTTTGGGTGGTCAATGCATGGAATGGTTTTCAAAACTCCCACCAAGTATTAGATCATATGAGGAATTGGTGAAAAAATTTATCACCCAATATTCATAAAGCATTCAACATGAAATAACCATGAAAGATCTATGTAACACAAAACAGAAAAATTGTGAGTCATTTCTTACATTCTTACAAAGATGGAGATGATTATTTGCTAGATATTCCTGTCCTATAGCTAAGAAAGAAAATATGGATATCTTCATTGATAATCTCAACAACGAGATGAGTTATAAACTCCAATTGCAATGTCCACCCAACTTTGAAAAGATGATTGAAAACATACTTAAGATTGAGGAAGCCTTGGTTAAAAGAGAAGTATTTAAAATCTATAACGAAGGACCAAACTCTACTAAGTCTTCTAATTTATAAATAAGGATCAGATGCTCCTTCTCAAGGGGTTGCATGATCTGATATTGTACTTGTATTCTTAGTTTCAGTGATACAGTTACACTACTCTATTGCACTCATGTTTCCTAATGAATAAAATAAAATTTTAAGTTTGAGCATCTAAGTTTACATTAGTATTAGAGGATACTCATCCAAGGGGGCCCACTTGGTTAGCAATTTATCCTTTAGCTTAGTTTAGCCTAGTTATTACTTTTTGTTTAGAATTTAGTTAAGAATCTGGCACTGACTATTCCTGCAACCACTAGAATTCCATTCTATGACTATTCTTGTAGCCAAAGAAGACATAGTAGTTTCTTGTTTGTTCTTTAGATTTTCATTTTTGTCATGTATTTCAAGTTTAGTATAGTTTTTGGTTGATGTTCAACATTTATGTTATTCCTTTCCAAGCAATTTATTTTCAACATTGTGTCTTTCTTAGCTGTAGAATGAAAATGGCTACTTTGAGTTCCTAGTGCACATACTGTGTTGACCCATTTCAAGTTCAAATCCTTGGGTTGACAAGTTAAATGCACCTTCATGATGATTGAATAACTGTTCAGTTTAGATGTCTAATCTCTGAATCACAATTGTAAGAGCTTAGTTGTTAAATCATTTTATGAGGCCAACATTTTTGATGTTGTTGTTGGGGATGGTGTCAAACTAGGGAGTTCTTTTGAGTCATTGATAGTTTTTCCTACTGTAGTATTTCTAAAAGTTTTTCTTAGTGTATCCCTCATTTTGGAAGTAATGAACCCCCTTATTCTTTACCAATTCTTTTTGTGAGCTCATTGATAGCGAGTTGATATCGCATGCATAGAGGAAGGAGAAGAGATGCTTAAGGGAGATTCCTTACTAATAATCCCAATCCATTCAAGCTAGTTGAATATCTGAACCTACTAAGAGAAAATGAAGAAGATCCACACCCCTTTGTTGATGCATTTCCTAATTTGACTAGCTCTCAAGTTTCCTCTGAAGACCAAAATCAGCTTGAGAACCCCTTTGCTTTGGAACTAAATCAAGCAAGCATGAGTGATGCAAATAGAAACAGACCTAACCAACCATCTTTTCCTTTCCCCATTTCCCATCACAATGAAGTTGACAACATCAAAAATATCCCTGATTCAACACTCCCCAAGTTTTATGGACTTGTCATAAAAGATCTTGATACCTTCTTGTTTGAGTTTGACATAATCTATAGGAGTTATGACTATGCCACCGATGCCCATAGGCTTAAGCTATTTCCTACCACTCTAAAAGAAGCTGCATTAAGATGGTTCATGAGCCTAGGCAAAGATACTATGGAAAATTGGGAGGACATGAAGACAAAATTCCTTGAGAAATACAAGGATTATTGTAGGGGTAGTGACATGAGAGGAGGTGACAATTTTAGGATGCAGTAAAAGGAAGATGAAATCTTGGAGGATTAAATTGCAAGGTTTCTATTTTTCCTACAAAAATCTCCACACCATACACTTAATGAAGACTCACAAAAATTTCTTTTCCTAAGAGGAATTAATGACAGCTACACTGATTCCTTGGACCTGATGGGAGGAGGAGATATCTCCTAAGTTCCTTGGTAGGACATCAAGAAAATATGCTAGAACTATTCTAGGGAAGCTTCAAAGAAAGAGAGAGCTTACCAATCTTCCATGGGTAAGTCATCTACTAGTGGAGTTTCAAGAATGGAGATTACTCATTTGCTGGCAGACTTCAAGCAAGAAATTATAAACAATCTAGTTGCTTAGTTGGATACACTTCCAACCAAGAAGAAACAAGAGGAGGGAGAGGAAACATTGGTAGAGTATTGCTCCAATTGCAGAAAAAAGGACTGCAAATGAAAGATGGTAGCTTATATTGAAAGTAAGAAAATTTCACCTGGGTTCAAACCAATTCAGATTGAAGAAGATAAAGTCTACTATGTTGCAAAAAGGAGGCCTTGGGCTCTAAGATAAGGTATGCCACCATATTCACTCTCTTATGCTAGGCCATATTTCAATTCCTATTCATCCGATAACCAATGGAGGCCCCCATATCCATCTAGCTAAGGAGGATATCCACCACAGCCTTGGGGTAACCCTCCAATTGCTTGGACCAATCATCAAAAATCTCCACCCTAGTGGCAACAACCTTAGGAGAATTGGCAACAATTTCAAGGGCATTGGCAGTCACCTCCAGAAAATTGGCACCAAACAAATCAATGGAGGGGAGGACAACAATGGCCTACCTAGACAACTAGTGACATGCAATCACCTTCTTAGCCCCAAAAACCTACTATAATGCCTCCACCTGCTAATTCAAGCTCGAATCCACCTAAACCTACTCAACTACAAACTTGTCCCACCCCCAATGAAAATAAAAAACCACAACAACAACTTGTATACTCTTCTAATTCAAACCAATTCCCTGCATATGTTGTGAGTGTGACATATACTTGCATTTAGGAACTACTTTACCAACCCCTTCCAAGCCCATTATCATTGAGCTTCTTGTGTAAGAGGAAAATTTGAATGATCCCATTTAGCCAAGTGCACTTACAAATCCTGAACCAGTCCAAGTCAAGAAGACTAAACAAGAACCACCATTTCCTTAGAGATTGGAAGTTGCCAAGAAGAAGGAAGAAAAGGAGGACACAACCTTTGACATCTTGGATCATCTGAAACATACATGTGTCTAGATACCTCTATTTCAAGCCATAAAGGATGTACCAATCTATGGCAAGGCAACCAAAGAAGCATGCCTCAAGAATCTAGGCAAGAAGAAGAAAGACCCCACTATGGTTCATGTGGTGGGACAACTAGCTGATATCATGCTTGGAAAAGTGACTATCCCTAAGTACAATGACCCAGGTAGTCCTGTGGTAGCAGTTGTTGTAAATGATATTAAAATAAATAATTCTCTGATTGATTTAGGGGAAAGAATAAATGTAATGACTAAGAACATCCTGCAACAACTAAACTTTACAAGCATGAGATATACTCCTATCTTGCAGCTGGCTAATAGTTCTACTGTTAAACCTAATGATAGACGTTCTTTCGGCAGCCACTCTTCCTACAACCACTCTTCCTATAGATGGACTTCCTACAACAATAGGTATGCCCCATACATTTCTACCATATGAACTAAAGATACCATGTGTTAATGAAGCAGCTATGATAGAGTTAACTACACCAGTGCATGTGTCAGAAGGAAAATATCTGAATGTTAACGGTAAATTGAGTGAAGAAAATCAATTGTTATTGGAAAAATTATTCAGGACCCAAAAAAATACATTTTCATGGGACTATCATGAGATGAACGGATTGGACCCTAAGCTTTGCACTCACAAAATTCACATCAGAGATGATTGCACCCTAGTGAAGCATCCACAAAGAAGAATTAACCCTGTACTAAGAGAAATTATAAAAGGAGAACTGTAGAAATTGCTAGATGTAGGATTTATCTTCCCAATTTTAGATAGCAAGTGGGTGTATTCATTATTGATTGTTCCCAATAAAGGAGGGAAATGATGAGTTTGTGTTGATTATAGGGAGCTCAATGTTGCCACCAAAAAGGACCATTTCCCTTACCTTTCATAGATCAAGTTTTGGTTTCACTTGCAGGAAAGCAATACTTTTTTTTTCTATATGGATTCAATGGCTAAAACCAATTTCATTAGAGGATGAGGAGAAGACCACCTTTACTTTTCCATGTGGGACCTATACTTACTCAATACTCCCAATGCACCCACAAATTTTCAGAGGGCAGCCATTAGCATATTTTCAGACATTTCTCATGATTGAATAGAAATTCATATGGATGATTTTACCACCTATGGTTCTAATTTCAATGCAGCATTGGAGAATCTTAGGAAACTCCTACAGAGATGTGAAGATCACAATCTCTCTTTAAATAGTGAAAAGTGCTTCATGATGATGTAGGAAGGTGCAGTTCTTGGACACTACGTCTCTCACAAAGGAATTCAAGTAGAACCTGCAAAGATTGAGGCGATCACAAATCTTCCCACACCTACAAAACAAAAGGATATTAGGAGTTTCTTGAGACATGTAGGATATTATAGGTGTTTCATCAAGGATTTCAGAAAAATAGTAGCACCATTGTATACTCTTCTCACTAAAGATGCTGAATTCTAGTGGATTGAAGATTGTGATAAGGCATTTTCTGATTTGAAGGTAGCTTTGACTCATGCTCCTGTACTCAAAGGACCTAATTGGGAGCTTCCTTTTCACATCCATACAGATGCGTCAGACTATGCCATATGAGTAGTTTTAGGATA
Source organism: Sequoia sempervirens (assembly GCA_007258455.2). NCBI lineage: Eukaryota > Viridiplantae > Streptophyta > Pinopsida > Cupressales > Cupressaceae > Sequoia > Sequoia sempervirens. Next base: position 23,697 of record VDFB02330784.1, read on the forward strand.
GAAAGAAGGAGCTATTGAAAATTCCATTTATTTTGTTAACAAAAATTTGCAGGGAGTTGAATTCAACTATCTAGTGATAGAGAAAGGAATGTTCGTAGTGATCTATGCCCTAAAAAAATTTAGGCATTACATAACAAACTATCAAATATTTGTGCACACTGATCATGCAACCATTAGTTATCTCATGAATAAACCTTTGATATATGGTAGGCTGGAAAGATGGTTATTGTTGATGCAGGAGTTTGACATAACAATTGTGGATAAACCAGGGGAGACCAATGTTGTTGCATATTTTCTTTCAAGGCTGACTACATTAGGGGATAATCAAGCCATATATGAATCTTTTCCTGATGAGCATCTATTCTCCATCAGTGTACAAACACCCTAGTATGCCGACATAGCTAACTATCTGGTCATAGGTAGAGTTCCACCTCACTTCTATCCAAAATAGAGAAGGGAACTCATTGACAAATATTTTCCTTTCTCATGGATTGTTGGATGTTTTTTTTATACTAGACCAAACCATGTCATAAGGAGATGTGTGAGAGAAGATCAGACATATGACATTTTGTATGCATGTCACAATGAACCATGTATAGGACATTTTGCTACCAAGAGAACAACAATGAAGAGCTTGAACATAGGATATTACTGGCCAACACCCCACAAGGATGTAGGAAGGTATACAATAAAATGTGATAGATGCTGAAAGATGGGTAGTGCAGCCAAATCTGATGAGATGCCACTTTTCCTGGGGTGGCCCATCCTCTAGACCTTTACGACTGACTGGGACTATGTTTTGTGGCCAGTCTCCTGAATGGTAAATTATATGTCTTGGTTTTACTTGGGGTTAATAGCAACTATAAGTGGGTGAAGTTAAAGGGCCATGAAGCAGCCTGGGAGATATAGGGTTGAGAAAAATTTCTTTGAGGACTATTTTCACAAAGATTGCTGAGGTTCCAGAGATAGTGGTGATTTGGGGGACTCAATTCATCAACCCTTACCAACACTAGTTAATGAGTACAACATAAGACATAGGAGTCTGTACTTATCACCTATGACCCGGTGTAGCCAGATTATAGGGTGCAATACAGAGAATGGCCTATTACTTGAAATGAAACAATAGCTATCACTTAGGAAGGATTGGGAAAGTGGAATTACTAGAAGTTGTTTGGGCCTACATAACTACTTGAAAAACAACTACAGGCTTCACTCCATTTGAGTTGTTGTATGGAAAGACAATCATGATTACCATTGAATTTGAACATAAGACTCTTAGGACTACAGTGGAATTCAGGATGGATATCTTTGAGGCACAAAGAGAATGAATCTTGTAGCTAAATGCTTTGGATGAGATGAGAGAGTAGCCTTGCATCACATAGAGGTAGTGCAAAATAAGAGAATTAGGTGGCATGATAAATTTATCAAGGATAAGAAATTCCAACCAGGAGACTGGGCCTTGCTTAATGATTCTAGATATCAAGACAATGCTGGAAAATTTTGGGTGAGGTAGCTAGGACCATATGAGGTTGCTAAATTATTACCTAATGGTGTTGTACAACTCTCTACTATTGACCCAATCAGATTCAAGCTGCTTGTCAATGGTCATTGCCTTAGATTGCATCACAAGACAACTTCCAAGGAGGAGTTCCTACAACAATTCACTCAGCATGTTGTACCCAAGCTTCTTGCAGCTGAAGGAAGTGGACCTAGTATTCCTCCTAGCTAATTAAGGTATGTACTTGTCATAATAAAGACTTCCACTTTTGTGGAAGTCCATTTCTTCACCCATCCACCCACCCACCCATCCATCTCCACCCTTCTCTCTCTTCCATCACATCACTACATTCCACTCCACCTCATTCCACCTCATTTTCATTAATTGCTCAACTTATTTCCTAAAAAGGTGAATGGTACTTTCTTGACAACATTTGCAACGAATCCTTCACACATTCAGGTATGTGTGCATTAATTGCTATACCTTAATTAATGCATTCATTTAATTGTTGTACGTTAATATCAATGTTCACCATAGCATGCCATTATTCCCTACCCTTGTCAAATAATCATCTCACATGTGAGGACACATGCCCAAATTTAGGTTTGGGGGGAGGAAAAAGATGTGCATACTTTTCCCACGTGTTAGTCCATACTGGTCTATGTTAGCAAAATTTAAATTGAGCCGATTTGAAATCTGAGTGAGAAGACAACTCGCATGTGTGAGGTGACACCAACTTCCACTACCATTTCTCTCCATCATATCTTTCATTTATTATTCCTTCCTTTCCATTATTGACCTTGTCACAATCTCAAGTTTCAAACAAAAGGTAAAAAGGGAAAATTCAGTCGACATTGGAATTGGAAATTTGGAAAAAATTGTAGGAAGGTGAATTTGGTTGTAGACAAGAATTGTAGGAAGGAAACCATAGAGTGATTGTTTGATTACAAACAATGGGAGTTGGGTTAATTCAAAATGAACCCATGATGCATGATGTATTACTGTAGGATGCACCCTACCTAGCTAAATTCATAAATTATGGCTGGTTAGACTATATCATGAAACTAGATGGTTTTGATGAAGACATTGCACTAGAATTCACTCAAAAATTGTTTGAAGGGAATGCCACGATAAAAGGGCTCGAAGTATTGGCTACCGAAGAAAAAATTGCAGAAATTATAGGGTTTCCTGTCGAAGGTGAAGATTACCCTGCTTCAAGAGATGCCATATCAGCTAGGGCCAAATTTATAGAACTGAGCGACCCTCCATTGAGCATAGATAAACAAGGTGCAAAGAGAACCTCTCTACCTAAGCCATGGAAGTAGATAGCTATTTATGTCATAAGATGCATAACCTATGAAGGACACCTATCGAATCTACATTCCGTATATTTTAAACTCTTGAATCACATGAGGCATGAGAGGAGGATGAATGTGTTGAATGTGCTATGCAACGTTCTTTCAATCATGGCAATTGAGACTCAAAAAGTTAGGGATAATTATATTTCCCACCATTGTTTGATTAAATTGTTAGTTGAGAAGTCTCTACATGATATGTCTAGAATGACCTGGGAAGAATTCATAAAAAAATGATCAAATTGGACCTGAGCACTTGCAATCTAGGGTTTTACCTCAACCTCGTAGGTCTAGCAGGAGATTGAGCATGACTTAAGCCACTCTTGGTGCTTCAACCTTTAGCCCAGGCCCTAGTACAAACCATATTGTAGCAAAAGAAACCATAGAAATTAGCTCTTCTAGGACAGATCACTTAGACAAAGAAAGTTCTCCAGATTTTGATGATGATGTTCCACTTGGCATCCTAATGAAAACTAGGGCATAGAAAAGAGAGGCAAAAATGAGTAAAGGAAAATATAAAAAGCTACTAGAAAAAAAAGAAGTATCAAACTCTAAGAAATGGAAGGCTGACACTGTTCATCCTGCAGCCAAAGAAAAACATGAGAGCCCTCCCAAAAAATCAAGACTTTCCAGGCCAACCTTTGGTACACCTCTGTAGGAAAGCCCAAGTCTAGAGAAATATCACAGGGCGACACATAAGTTCCAATGGGGTAGGTGAATATTTAGGAAGAGGATGCATTTAAGATGGCAACAAACATAACATTGGAAAATCTCGCTGATATTGTAGAACAAGTGGAGAATCAAGGGTATGAGGAAAATTAGGATTTCCTATAGTAATAAATCTTGTAACAATAGCAAGAACATGAATAAGATGCCTTGCAAGAAGAATTGGGAGAACAATCAGTACTCTTGTAGCCAAAACAACCAAAATTGACGGGACAACCTGAATCCTTGTAGTTACTACTAAATGGAGAGCAAGCATTGATGACAGGGAAAATACTGGTAGGAATGCATCACCCCCCTAATTTTTCAATGTACATGGTAGCTATGAATTTATGGAAAGAGATGCAAAGAATAGAAGAGGAATGGAAATAAGAGAAACATAAGTTGAAGAAGGAAATTCAAAAGAAGAGGAGATTGAAGACAAGGATACACAAATTGCCACCTTGAAGAAGAATGCGGATGATATGACAACCTTGGCACCACAAATTTTAGAGTGTAGGACCCCTCCAAGGGTCTATGCTCTGTATTTGAAGGAAAAATATCTTTCTTTTAGGTTGGAAAGAATTGTCTTAGGTTTGAACCCTTCTATTGAGATTCCTATTGAATTTTTCAATGCTTATCGAATTGCTTCCCTTGAAATGAAGAATTTGCTATGTGAGTTTTATTTGCATAATTATGCTATGACTCAAGACCTTGATTGGAATCCATTGTTGTATGTTGGAGATGTCCAATTAAGGGAATTTATGTCTTGGGCACAAAATGAGATTAGTTGAGGACAACAATATGGGGCTTATAAGCAATTGGAATCCAACACCCCTCTACCCATCAAGCTTGAATCAAAGAATCCAAGGGAAATTTATAGGGAATGGCATAAATTTCTTTTTAGACCTAGCTATGGTAATAGTATTATGCCTTGGATAGAAGCAGTCTATAATGAGTATGAGGTGAAGGCAAAAGAAAAAGAGGAAACTATGAAGAGATACCTCTCACAAAGATGGAACAACCCAACTAATGAGCTAAAAAATATTGAGCCTTATTCCATCTAGAACTATGCTGCAACAATTAAGAGAATTGACAAATATATACAAATTAGAAGAACAAAGGGATGATTTTGGCTTCCCCTAAATTTTCAGCTACCCATTCTGATGTGGCCTATGCCAAACTTCAAGTTTTACCACTATGATATTGCTACAGGGAGACAACGATGGAGTAGATTGGACAAATTGGGAGGATTATATTGAGACTCTAATTCACACACAACAAACATTGATGTAGGACAGTTGTTAGTTAAAAAATTTAGAGCATTAACCAAGCAAAAGAACAACCCTTCCCCTATTGGAGGACCAACAAAACATTAGGTTGGGGAGAGTGATGAGTCTAGTTTATGGTCTAATCTTGGGTAGAATTTATGACTTGTTTTCTGAAGTTATCATGGACCTTGATGCTAAGTGTTGATATTTTTTATGATATTTCCTCAAATTATAGACATTGGTCTTAATCTTATTTTTGTAAATCTTTAATGACATTGGCATGTTATATGGAATCTCTATATTAATTGTGCATGTGGTTAATGAATGTTGTTTAAGGTAGTTATAGATATGTGATTATTGTGCATGCTAACATTGCCATGCAAATATAATTTGAGGATACTAAATTGAGAAAGACACCACCAGCTGGGCATGCACCATAACATCCAACAAGGGGATCATTCAAAGGTCAAAGGAGGTTGACAATAGGAGATTCCCCATGCAAATCAAATGTAACCTCCTTTTAGTGGACTTTAATGCTGTTGAGAAAGTATTGGTGTTACTACTGTGCTAAATTTGTAGGCATGTCTGACCATATTCCATGTGTGCATAATTGCCTCTCCATTTTCTTTGCTTTCCCTAAAATGGCATCCTCCTAGTTCATGGAATTGACCACCTTGCTTAGTTGGAAGTATAAATAAGGATCATATGCTCCTTCTCAAGGGGTTGCATGATCTAATGTTGTACTTGCATTCTTAGTTTCATTGATATAGTTACATTGCTCTATTTCTCTGTTCAATAATTAGTTAAGAATCGTGCACTGACTGTTCTTGCAGCCACTAGAATTCCATTATGTGAATGTTCCTACAACCAAAGCAGATAGAGTAGTTTCTTGTTTGTTGTTCAAATTTTCATTTTTGTCATGCATTTCAAGCTTAGTATAGTTGTTGGTTGATGTTCAACATTTATGTTATTCTTTCCAAGCAATTTACTTTCAGCATTGTGTCTTTCTTAGCTATAGAATGAAAATGGCTACTTTGAGTTCCTAGTGCACATACTGTGTTGACCCATTTCAAGTTCATGTCCCTAGATTGACAAGTTAAATGCACCTTCATGATGATTGAATGACTATTCAATTTAGATGTCCAATCTTTGAATCACAGCTGTAAGAGCTTAGTTGTTAAATTATTGTAGGAGGCCAATAAACGACATAAAACAAATGATGATCATGGAGAATTTAAAAACCATCTACCCAAAAATGAAAAAGGAGAGTCCTCTTCAACAAACAATAAAGGGAAGAATGTGAATTATATCTATGATAATACCATCCTTCACATTTTTGCAGTTGAAATCAAATCAATGTCATCAAAATCAATGATAAACAAGACAAACTACCAGTAAATGTGACCACAAGAGTGCAATCCAAGTGTGCATTGAAAGGAAGTACATCTAAAACAACTATTGCTCCTTTGAATCAATATAATATAGTGGATCAATCTCAAAATATTCTAACACAGATATCCATACTAGAACTTCTTAAAATTTCACTAGCCCATAAGGAAATTCTGGAAAACAGTTTTAGTGGACACCACAGTACCAACTAATTTAGAATTTTGTCAATTCCAAGCCATGGTGGGACATTTGATTACACCCCATTGTTTATCATTCTTAGAAAATGACAATGCATCCCTCACTCATCCACACAATGCTCCACTCCATATTGAGGTTTTGATCCATAAACATCAGGTCAAACACATTTTAATAGATGCAGGAGATGATCTAAATATATGCACCTTAAAGCTTATTTGTGCATTGGGATTTTCAAAAAATGCAATATATTCTAGAAGAAAGATCACCATAAAAGCTTATGATGATGAGGAAAGATCCTCTCAAGGACTGATAGTATTTCTAGTTCAAGTGGGTCTAGTTAAAAAGGATATAATCTACCAAGTTTCAAGGGTTTTACATACAAAATACTCTTGGGTTGACCTTGGATCCATGAAATGCAAGCAATACCATCAACATACCATCAATGCTTGAAATTCCCTTACAATGGACAAGAGATCACAATCTTAGTAGATTCTAATAGTCCCCAATACTGCAACACTCTCAAGATAGTCCAAGATGTTTTGTACCACACAATAGAGAAACTCTCACTTCTATTTCCTCAAGTAATGAAAGCCAACTCAATTCTTTGTCAAAACAGTTTTAGAAGAAGGTTCAATTGAAAGATAAAGGCATTGATGATTCTATTTCCTCAAGTTATTAAAGCCAAAAGAATTCTTTGTCAAAATAGTTTGAGAAAAAGATTTAGTTGAAAGATAAAGGCATGGGTGAGTATGATTTTGAGTAGTACTTATGTCTCCCACAACTACTACGTTCTCCAAAATCATATGGCCAACCATCAACATCTCAACAACAATATCCACAACCCATCACGATATTTGATGGTAAATTTGTAAAAGTAGGTACTCTAGTTGATGAATTTGAGGACAAAGACATTCTAAATTGGCTTTACAAAGATGAAGAAAAATCCCGAGCAACAACTTCCAACATACCAACAAAGAAATATGGTAAATAGTTCACAATCTTAGAAAAGATGGGATATGAAGGAAAATATTTTATTGGAAAATGAAAAGAATATATTTTTGGAATCAAGGAACACTGAGAGGGGGGGGGGTGAATTAGTGTTCTGCAAAATTTAACTTTATTAACCTATTATTTAAACCACTTATAGCATTTAACTAAAAGTAAGATGCAAGAACACAAAGAAATCAACCACAACACCATAACACAAGGATTTTTTTATGTGGAAACCCTGTTAGGGGAAAAACCACGGTGGAGGTCAATCCACAATATGAGTATACTTAAATATAAGTGTTTACAAATGGGAATGCACATGCATTTAGGCACATTGCCTAGAGCTCACTACTTAGATACAAAAGGAAGACTCATTATATTACAAAATCATTTGGATTACATCTAGAAGATTTGAATCTAGAAGATTTGAATTGAAAGAATAGCATCTACTAATTCCTGATTATAGTTCTGATTAAGCACACCAATCATATTCTTGACCTTTTGTTTGATTTTTCTCTTTAGCTTTGTTTGCTTTAATTTGGATCACAAATCCTTTTATACACAATTGAAACTATGCATAATCACTCTACAATCCTTCTAACTTTTGCAACATACATCAAAACACTTTGTACATACATGAAAATGATATAAACAATCACTTATATATATCCACAACTAAAGATTTAATCAACCACATGTTGAATTCAACAAAATAGAGAATATTTACAAACTGTCAGCTCAATCCACAAATAACTTTCAATGCGCACCAACCAAAGTCGGCCACAACATAGTGAGGACCCAAATCAACATGCTCAAACACAAAACACTTCAAACAATTACTCCTCAAAGATCCACACCACACTATATTCATTTAATCAACCTTCTTGCACTATTAGACAAAAAATCAGTCAATTGGATTTTCTAACTTTCATACCAATTGATATGAGGCTCTAAGATTCAAAGATAAAATAGTTCATACATCAAAATATCTTCCTTGAGATCCACAACTCAAAATGATAATAGAAAAATTGTATATGAATTGATGAACATAATTTTGTCTGATGCTTTGTTCTAGCTTGATAGTTAATCACTTAGCTTCAATCTAACTTTCGATACAAACAAATACTAATGTGCAAATCAAATCATTGACTAGGGTTTCCATCAATGACAACACCATAGCGTTTTCTGTACCAAGCGATGCTTGGCGTGAAATTGGCGCGCAGATGAAAAACTATTTGAAGTGTTTCGAAGGATGCAATTCTCGGCATGAATAACGCCAACCTTGAAAACTTTCAAAGAAACCACAACTCCCGGGATGAATATAGAATTTTCGCGTCCCGCAGCGGCGTAATGGAAAAGGTAGGAAATCTACATACCAAAAATCAAACAAAATTGCTATGAGCAAATTGAATATGTACAAAAATTCTTCTACAACTTACATAAACTTGAATATGTCTACAAAATTTCTCTTCAACAGGTTCAAACTAGTGCCCCAACTCTTTTTGAGACTCTCCAAAATAGTCACGTGACCACATAATAAGTAAGATTGAATCTCTATAGACTCAATGTTTTCCAGATTACTGACTGCCATAGCATCCTGTGCTTCCTTCAATGAATTAAGCATTGACTCCATTTTGGGACCAATAAATCCTATGGGATCACAAACCCTTTCAACAATTCTACCTTCTTCATGATTTAAACTTTTAATTTTTTCAAGTAGGTATATGACTTGACCTTCTTGCTTTCCAACAAAAATGGTTAGAGAATCAAATACTTGAGAGATATCTACTAACTGTTCCTCATATTCCTTCATTTTCTTTTTAATGTCCTTAGTGAACTTAGACAATGATAAGCATGACTTATAAATGTTTCCACCTTCAGAAAATTCACTTTGGATATTCTTTACATAGGTAGCTAACAAATATTTATCATTAGCAATCATCCCCTTTAATCTATTGAACCTTTTAGCATCAAATTCCTTTTGAACCTTATCCATAGCTAACTTTTCAAGTGACTCGAAGTGAGTACTTACAAAATTGACAAGCTTCTTCATCTGAATGGATGGAGAATCAAATGAATCCTTGACATATGCAGGCATGATCTTCTCTAGGATATTGGATGTAAGACTCAACAAATCACTGTCTTCAATATGAGATTTTGGTATTTCCTCCCTTGCCTTGGCTTGAGAAAATGATGCTACCTTCAGTTTCTTAATAGGAGATAGAGTGGCCAAGTTGATAGGACCTTGAACTAGTTTAGGATCAAAATCCTCCTATTGTTCTTCCAAAAAATCCTTTACTGCCTTAGCAGTGTCTCTTGCTTCCACAATAATCTCTTTTAGCTCAGCCTTCTTCTCTTCAACCACAAATCTTTCCTTAGCTTCAAGAATCTCTACTTCTTCACTTGATATCTCTTTAGGGGCTTCAATCTGCATAGGTAACTCAACATCTTACATGTCAAGAGGATTCAGAGTATCCTCAATTGTATCTTCTTTTCCTTTTTCATTTACCAGACCAAATGGAGTATCTTCACTATGAGCTTCTTCAAAAACAACATTGTATCTATTTGATAACAAAATTTCCTTAAGGATTTTCTCAATGTCTTTTGCCACATCTTCAGTCTATCCAATCATCAACTTTTTCGCCCTTGTCTTGATCTTAAAATCTCTTTTTGCATCATTGAGGATCTTCTTCACCTCTTCTATTGACATCAATGGACACAAATTAACAAGTATCCATTCTCTCATTTTCTCTTCTTTAGTTCTTGCATTCACTCCTCATTTCTAAGACTTCATACAAAACTTTAGGTAACTCAAAAATTATTTCAATGAGAGTCATATTGAAATTATTCAAATACTTTATTGTGGCCTCCTCAAGAATTCTTTGACTAGCACTACCAAAGGTGTCATACCATTCAAAAAGTGGTCTAAGATTACCATCCTTAATAAAGGATTTTTCCACTTCTTTTATAGACATACTTGATTTTTCAATTTTCATCTATTTCTTTTCTTTCTCTTCACTAGAGGGCTTGTCCTTAGAGAATTTAGATGATTTTGAGCCCTTTTGCTTAATTTCTCTTACCTCTTCATTAGATTCAATTTCTTCGTCTTTTGAAACAAC
>VDFB02330785.1:0-29550 GCA_007258455.2 Sequoia sempervirens
CCCTCACAAGCCACATCTAGTCATGAAAATTCTATCATAGTCCAAAGTCACATCCCATCGTCTACACTTGAGGATACATGTCAAAATAAAAGACCAAAGTATGACCTTATAATGTCACCCTCATGTCAAGAACAAGGTAGTCCATCCCATGACCCTATCTTTCAGTCCATCCATGAAGTCCTTTAAGACAATCATGACATCCAAAACACACCTCTCCTTGACAATGACTATTTCCAACTGTATCATCCACGACAAACCCATCTTTGACCAAGACCCCATCATTGACCAAGAAGTCCAAATCCATGACAACCCCATCTTCGACCAAGACCCTACCATTGACCAAGAAGTCCATAACGATCCACTCCTTGACCTTTACGCCATTCATGATCAAACACTTATTGACCTTATAAAGGCCTTGACTATTGACACTTCCCATGATGAGACACTTGCCTCTATGGGACGCATAGATGATATTCCTCCAGAACAAGAATCTTCCACTAGGGACATGCTTGCATATGATCAAGTTATAGCTAAAATCATTGGACTCTATGACACTAAACATAATGATGGCTTCGACATTGCCTTGGAAGCACCAACAAAATCATCTGAACCTAACATGTCACATGATCAGACCAAAGATATCAGTCAGGAATATGTCCAACATGATAATGAAGCTAATACACTTTATCAACTAGGGTCATCTATCTTTGTCAGAGCAGGCTTTCTTGCATACGAAAATATTACAAGTGACAGTATCCACATACCTAATGCTGGGTTAGCATCTTTCTTTCAAAACAAAAAATACCCCATCGCAAATAAAATTTGTCAAAGCATGCAATATCCAGGCAAAGGACTAGGCATACATGAGCAAGGCATTCTAGAACCAATACAACTTTAGGAAAATTACAGACATCAAGGTCTTGGCTATTCCTTAGTTAGTAAATCAAACGATGTCAATGGTACCTCCTTGATACTGGGGGCAACTTTGTTAGATACAAACATGAAAATGGAATCCATGAGAAATCCTTGTCATAAGATTGCTGCCAACACCCCGTCCACCCACACCATAAACCGTCATTCTATCATGAATCAACCTCCCATTTGGGACCAACAAAAACAAAAGTATTACAAGTCAAAAGATCAAAATCAAATGTCAAAGGCCATTGAATCAAACAAAAGGACAAGTGGACAAATGAAATTAAAATAGATCCCAAAGAAAGATGGATCAAACAAAAACACCAAATCAAGTACAAAAGTCAATCACAATGTGGAGCCACAAGACAAGAGGACTCCCACATATAACACATGTCCACCTCCTTCAAAATGGTCATCAAACAAGGCATCTAAGAGTGTTGGTTCCAAACACCATCCCTCCAAAATCTGTCATACACCATACCAAGTTTGGAGAATAAAAGGTGGTTCATCCAAACGTCCAAACAACCTTTCCACATCTACCATCATCTGTCATAATCCTACATCTTGCTTAAATTCCAAAAATCCCACGTCACAAATCTGTCACATCATGGCAAAAACTCTTTACCACAAGGACTCTCATGGTACTCTATTGTGATGTGTGTATTTTGATAAGGCCAACTCTAGTATCAGAAAGGATCACAATGACATCAATCAGTTGTATACAAGCGCTACGATCCTGACAAGACAACTCCTTCAGCAAGGTCATTATTGGCATATCATGGCACTAGTCTCTACATCGGCACCATCAGTGGATTTAGAATAGTCAGTGGTCATCTAAAGCATCCAGGCTATTTGCAAAAAAAAATAAAAATAAAAATAAAATTGAAAAATGTAAAAAAAAATCGTCACCTTGATGAAAACCTGGCAAATAGGTGTCTTGGTGACACCAAAAAAAACAAAAAGTCAAGAAAATAATAAAGAGAAAAATTTCATCCAACGGTGAAAACTTGGCAAATAGGCACCTTGGATAAGTACCATGATGAAAACCTGGAAAACAGGCGTCATGTGTAAAATAAATCGTCTATGTGGACTCTTACACTTGGGGGCAAGTTGTCTCATCTCCTAGGCCTTCCTCTTGGCATTGGCATCCAACCATTTAACCCATATCATTCCCACCTACCTTGGTCTTGATATAAAACTGACACACATAAATCATGCTTTAGAAATTTTTTTGACATGCCTATCCTTCGGTCATACACAATTCATGAAACATCATGTCATTGACTGTCATAGTATTATTGTCCTTATACGACATAGTCCTTATTACAATTCCCTTAGTCTCATGTCTCCCGTCTTTTACCAAGGCCACCCCTATCCTTTCATGCCTATCACCTATCTTGGCTTTCCCTTGTCAAACGGTCTAAGGATAATCATCATCCCATCTAGTCCTAACCAATTCATTCCAAATGCAACGAGTCTAATCCATACAAGCACATTATCCAAAATTTTACTTGACTGCATTCCTGGCCCAGCTGTAGACCTCCATACTTTTGTCACATTATCATCATCGTCCTCACGTTGTTTTGGGATGCGTCCTTCCCACGTCAAACAACGTTGTCATCACCTGTCAATTGGTATTCAACTTGACTAGGGGCACAATCATGTTTGTCTTTGGATTCTCATGTGTAGGCATCAATTATATGCATTTGTCACGATCCTCTTAAACGCCAAAATCCAAAAAAATCATAAAATGACAAAAAGAGAAAAAAATCATAAAATGTCCTGAAGAAAGACCAAAAACATCATAAAATGTCCTAAAAAAAGACCTAAAAATCATAAAACGTCATGAAGAAAAACACAAAAACATCCAAATCAATGTCAAAATCCTAAAAATGGAGTCAATTTCAGTCATGTCAGTCAATCCATGTCATAGTCGAACTACATTGTCTCTGTGCATTTGCTACGTAGGCAAGGCCATCAGTCGATGAGTCCCCGAGACATTAGGTCAGTCCTTTTAGGTTGGTCCAAATAAAATCATGGCATTTGTCACAATCGTCACATCTGTCAAATAAGTTAGACATAGTCAAACTCAGACACAAAACAGTCATTCAAAACGCCAATGTCAAAATTGGTCAAAATTAGACAGCCCAGTCCAATCAATCATACAGTCAACATTAGTCAACTTATCAAAACATATTAGTCAAAACAATGTTAGTCTTGTCACTCTTTGGCCCTCTTCAAGATGTGTCCTCAGATTTGGACCTCGTCAAAATGTCCTTTTCCTTTTTCAGGATGTGTCCTTCCTGACAATAGGCCCCGTCAAATTGTCAAAACCGTCAAATTGGAAAAACTCTTAAACTGTCAAAACTATCAAACCGACAAGAAATCAATCTTTGGCAAACAAACATTGGCAAACAAAATAAAATGGTTGTTAATCTTTCTGGTCTATCTTGTCTTATCTTTTGACTATCTTGGCTATTTTGTCTTATATTTTTACTGTCTTTTCTTTGTGGTCATGTTATTAGCTACCTCGAGGATGTCCCATGAAGGATTTAGAGGTGTGATGACGTCTCCTAGCCTATTTTATTTTCTTTGACTACTGTCTGTGGATTGTCTTGACAAAAAGACTGGGGCAACTTCACCCTTAGTATGAGTTAGGACATTCCTTGTCTGTGACTGTCTGTTTTTCAAGTGGATGACCTTGCACACCTTGTTCTATGTCATATCATGGTGTTTGTTGTCCATTTGTGTCATTTTACCGCCCAATGATGATTAAGAGCAATAAATATTAAAGTCCTATGGCAATGTTTTGAAGGATTTGGTCTAGGAATTAACATGCATTTCCTTCTGTCTTGTCATCTTCTCTCCCTCATCTCACATAGGCATTGCATCCATATCATCATCCATATCTTTTGCACTAACATTTCTTTGTCTCTTCATATTCTAGTCTTCTCATTAATTTTGAGAGCACACCCATGTTCTTGGAACCTGTTTGTCCTCTTGAGGGGGCATACCGTAACTCTCCTCATCATTCTTCCTCATCTTATTTTGCATTGGGGCATATTTTTGACTTATTTTCTTTGTCACAATGCGACATGCGACATTATGACAAGGAGGGACAAAATGTAGACACCTAAAAATGACCTAGGCCTGCAAGCTTCATTTTTACCACTTTCGTCCTAGCATAATTATGACATTTAATTATGTCCTTGGTCCACATTCGACTATTTATTAAATAATTCATTATTATTTAATTAATTCATGTTCTTTCATTCTTCATGATTATTAAATGAATAAATTTTATTTATTTATTAAATAGGTCATTAATTGTCTAGGTCTTCCCTTAATTAAATAAATTTCTTAATTTATTTAATTACCTTTCTGCATTTATTTCTTCCTGATTATTAAATAAATAAGTTTTATTTATTTATTTAATATGTCACTAATTGTCATAATTAAATAAATTGATTAATTTATTTAATTAGTCTTATCTGCTAAATTAAATAATTAAGTTTAATTATTTAATTGCCAAATTTGATAATCTTCTCATTTTAAATAAATTAAATTATTTAAAATATCATCTCATTCTTAACTGTCAGCTCATTTTGGTAAATAATCTGAAAATTGATTATTTATTATTTCAGAAAATTCACATTTGGAATGAATTTAATTCCAAATTGGTAACTTTCCTCTAGAAGTCAAGTGATCGGGTAGGTTCTTGATCCTTCCAAAACTGATTTTTAGTTTGGTCTTTATCTTCTTCATTTTCGAAAATCTTTATTTTCGAATTAATTTTCTCATTTATTCTCCACCGCCGATTTGATTTTCTCAGATGACATCTCGACCACTCACTTAATGAATTTTCCCTAACCCTAATTAAGGGTTGTCAGATTTAATCTGGGCCTTTGATTTTAGGTCTTGGTCAGAAGTCAATCTCATCCATCCATTCAAAATGACATTTTCTATAAAATGCCATTTTCCTCTCATTTTTTGATTACATAGAGATTATTACACATGCACATGATATACTTATGCATTGACATACTTAGATTTAATCATAGCAATTGTAGCACTTATTTGTCTTTTATTTTGTTAAGTCTTAGCATTGTTTAGGCATAGGCATTGTCAATCATAGTGATAGGCATAGACATTTGTGCAAATCCTTCAAAGGTTGGTGTAGGACTTAGACTTGCATTAACAGATTGCTTGCACGTCAAATCTGAGGGAAAAACATCAACCAACAAGCTAGAAGGTGTTACAAAAGTGAATCATGGAAGCCTCGGCGGTTTATAGGTATAATCGTTCTTTATTTTAGCTTTCATTGTGTTTTGTAATCACTTTGGGTTTTATTGTCATTCATTGATTTGCAAACCTTTAATCAAATCTTAAAAATAAACCCTTAGTTACACTACCCTTTGTCAACTATGTTAAATAATAAATAAAAAAAAACAAAAAAACAAAATAAAAATAAATCAATCACACATACACCCAGATGCAAGATAAAACATGATTTTTAATGTGGTTCACCAAGAAGGATACATCCAAAAATAGGGGATTTCTATATTTTTATTAAATTCAAAATGTCATCAATTTGTTATAGCATACACAAAAATATATATTCAACCTACAACAAATACATTGCACTCCCTCAATTTCTAATAATAGCCAACATGCACAACACCAGATGCCACAGTGAGAATCTACGTCAAAAGGATAAATGTTTAATAAATAAGAGGAGGTTGAAATAGTGGTAGAGAAACTGTAGAGTTGGAAGAGAAATGAATGAGGTGGTTGTAACAGTTGGGCTTCACCATCCAACAATCTCCCACTTGAAGTCCAACTATTGCTACTGTAGTACCCCTCCAGTTACTACTATGTGATTCAGTTTGTTTGTGTTCGTTTGCTAGTTGTGTAGCTATTTCAGATACTATATTGTATTGTTTCTAGTTACGACATTAATGTTATATTGGTTGTTAAACCCTGTGGATGATTTATTAAATATCAAGATTATTTGGTTAAGCTCGTATGAGGACATTGTGGTGGATGCACGTGTGTTTTGGATATGTTGTTTTTGAGTTTTTAATGTGGATATCATGATGTGTTTGATGTTTAAGATATTACGCCTGTCAGTCCTGGTGAAGAAGACAGTGTAGCACTACTCACTTGTGAGTATCCTGTTGCGCTGCGATTCTTCTTCATGATGTGTTTTCTAATATATGATGATATGTTTAACAGGTGATGTTTTATGCAGATACAGGTACCGGGTATCGGCTCCACCTGCTTGTCAAGTCTGAGTGAACCCTAATCCAATAAAAAAGATGTTGATTCAAAGATAGTGTCTGGTCCTCGTGTAACCATCGTTCTTTGTTGAACGAGTATCCAATAGTCGCCTGTTGTCATGTGTTGTTTTGCCTTGTCGTGTTAATTTTGTCAGTGTTATTTTATTTGGAAATTAATTACTATTTAATTTAGTTAAATGTCTAATTTGTTGATATATTGATTAAATGCAAACTTGTTTAAATATTAGAATAAACGTTTATGTTATGTTTATTGTTTAATTTATTAATTTAAATTAAGCAAGTCATTTGAATAAAAGAAAATGTGAAAATTTTGAAAAGGTATTTCTTTAAAAGTAATTAATAAGTTACTTGTGCAAATATAATTTAAGTGAAAAAAAAGTATTTTAAAAAGAGTTGATTTCAAAAAGTTAAAATATCTGAAATATGACCTGAAGGAAAATATCTTTGATATTTAATGTTTTTAATTGCATGAGGAATTTGAGGAGTGCATGTTTACAAACTGTAAGTGGTGACTTGAGATAAGGAATGGCATTAATAAGCCTTTAGGGTTGCATTTTGATACATGACATTTCTCGGGAAGAATTTGCATGGCAGCAGCTTGGAGGAAATTTTTGCATGGTAATACTTCTGAAAAAGCTTTTATGACACTGTATATGAAATGGAGGCAGCGGATTTAAAGAGCTTGTGTTTTTGGGGAAAACAGAGGATTGTCAATTGCAGGTTTAGGCATCATTCTCCGTTTGAATTCGAAAACTATAAACCAGGTTTTCTACTTATTATGTAGTTCTTATTTAGTAGTTTTCTGAAATTTATATTGAAATAGACCTGCACAGCAATAGAGAAATAGTTAGAATAAGATATCAAATTTAAATTACAAAGTAAATCAAAGATATGAAAAGATTTCAATGAAACATGACATTCACCAGTCCCTATATTGAAACTTCTAGCTTATCTATCTAAACTTTGTGTGTATTCTGCCAGTACGAGATTTTTATTTGTTAAAGTTTCTTAACTGTCGGAGCTAGTAGTAGCCATTTGATTTATTCTACTGGTTGGTAATGGTATATTAAAATCTGGTTCCTCAATTAGCGTATGGGTGTCACTGCAGTGTTTCAAGATAGTTCTTATTTTCTATATTTGCAGACTTATTATTAAAGGATATTGGTTTGCATTGTATATTTTCTGTCTTCCTTCGCCGCCTTGTTCTATCCCCCTGTAAGCTATGTATATCAATTAAATTTCCTCATGGTAGTTTGAATGTAGAATAGTGAAGATAATTGTTGATCTCCATACCTATAATGGTGGCGCATTGTGTGTGGATAGATGAATAAGACTCAGTGTTAGCTCAAAGTTTTGACCACTTTCTTTCTTATCGGTGAATTGTATTTTGTTAGTAATTTCCTGAATGTTAGGTCATTAAATTGTCTTGGAGATGCCTGATACTTTCCATTCTAGTTCGGCCTTTGGACATGAATCACTTGCTCATCCATATTATTGATGTAAAAAGAGTTGCAATATCAGTATATACTTGGGAGTTATCACCAGATTCTAGAATTGTCATGAGGTATTTGCTTCCTTGAATGCGCATGCTGAAGTCTCTTGACTCTGACTTATACATCGATACCTTAAGTTTAATTTAAGTTCATTATAATCCTTTGGTTTGTTAGGAATCTTTGCCTTGATTTTTGCATCCACCAGTGATCTGAAGGAACAATAGTAAGCTTGTTATATAGATAAAAAAAAAATTGTGTTGAGAATGGTATAGGGAAAGCTGATTTCCTGTGGTTTATTGTCATAGAAACTTAAATATCTCTCTAAGGCTGTTGGCGGCTGTCACAACAATAGTGCTTTTAAATAGTAACCTATGAAGATCTATATAACCTCCATGATTCCATTAGTAATCCTTCACAGTTGACGCACTTGAACATAGAAGGAAGTCTTAAGATTTGTATGGTTTCCTTAATTCATCGATAACCTGTTATAACTATAGCACTTGGTTATATAAGTGACACTTTCTGTGCATGATGTAATTCCCTGAACATGCGCAGCAACTAGGAGTATTGATTTATACTGTGATATTTTGTTGTTCTCTTGTAATCTGGATACATAAATTACTTCTCTAATTGGTGATCTTTGTCCTCAATCTGCCATCATGCAAAATTCATTTGTTTGTGCCTCCTATCCCTATATGTCGCTGCCCAATTCAAGGAGCCTGTAGTTAAACTTTGATTCTTTTTAGCAATTTGTCAAGTCTGCAGCCATCTAATTCGCAGTTTTCTTGTTCTTCCACCATGCAAATCTGTTTGGTAGTGCTAATGCTGCTTCTTATAGATGTCCTTTAATAATCAAGTAGAAGCTTCTGTTTAACTTAAATTATTCTTCAAGTTATTAGTTTTTCTTATCTGATGGGAGAGTGGATTTATAATAGAAAATCCTTTTTAATATGGTGCCTTAGTTTAACTTAAATGAATGCCATTTTATTGCAGTAAACTACCGTCAATTTATGGAATAAGCATTGATCTTCTACTCAATAAATTTTATGCATGATAATAAGCTTTGACAGTCGTTTAAATATGGAATATAATTTATAGCTGTTTGTAAGCGGAATACTATGCATGCAATGTTTGATGCCTGATTTTAGATTAATATTTTTCAATCATAGGGTGTTAACACGCCTTTACTGTTGATATTTATCAAAATGTTTGCTTTACTATGTCTTCTTAAAATTAACTTTGAGTGCATTTTAAGTTTGATAGATGAGGGAATGATCATCTTTAGTTTACAAATATAAAGATAAACTTAAATGTATGGCTTACCAAGATTTGGGTTAGCTTTCTTATTTTAGCTTATTTGAATTTCCCAACGATTAAATGATGAAAGAAAATACCAATTTATATTGATAATGTATAATGTGTTCAAGTTGATTAAAGATTGCTATTCATGTTAATCTCCATAAAAGAGATTTAAAAATATTTGAATTACATGTAATTTGGTTGAGTTTTCTATTTCAATTATAAATTGAAATTTTGATATTAAATTTATTTATTAGAATTTGTTTTAAAAAAATATAACCAATAATACGTATAGTGGGAGTGTTTATTTGAACTATACTTGTAATATGGTTTTGGAATCAAGAAAAGAATTTGAAGTTTGTTATTTGGGATGAAAGTCAATGTTCTATGACATGTGTTTAAATAATCTTGAAGGAATGAAGATTATGCTTCACTTTTAAATTAATATTTAACGTAATCATGTTCTTTTATGGGATTGATTATTTGGAATTATCTAGTGAAAGTTTATTTGATAGGAGGAATGGAAAATTTGGTTTTCTAGAGGATTAGTGTGTTGATATTTGTTTATTGATGTTTTTATACCTTGATCTATTTTGGGACTATGTCATGCTATAATTAATTGTCACCTTAAGGGTGTTGAGTTGTTCATTGATTGGATCATGAATGAGATATATTCTACTATGATTTTATTGTTATATACACATGATTGGAAGTCCCTAGTATTTGGATGTTGTGTCATGTTTCTAGGAAGAGTGGCTTACGATAGGGGCCCGAACCCTAAGAGGTTGCCAGGGTAACCTATCGTGGGTTTCCTGTAATTCAGTGAAAACTTTAATAAATAAACCAGGGGTTAATTAAGTAATTAAGATTAACAGAATGCCTCACCTAGCACCTTAATGCTCGTTTAGATTAAGGGAAGGTTGAGAAGGCCTAGAATGGCTTATCAGTTACCTTGTCTTTCTGAAAGGTATCTCGACTCCACATGAGTTTGTCTAAGGGCCGGGAATTGGTAGAGACTACTAGGGTAACTCTAGATGAGGGCCGGTAGTCTAGGAAGATTCGCCAGGGTAACTTAGAACAACTATGTGATGACACTCTATCCTGAAACATGATTGTAGTCTCTTGTGTAGAGTTATCTATTATATTGTAGTCGTCTCTGGAAGCATAAGTTATGAATACTATGGTTTGATGTGGTCATGTCGTTAAGTGTAGTCAGCCAAGTAATGTAATGTGTGTTCTTTGTTGTTAGTTTGATTGTCTTATGGACCTTTCATTATCTCCTAGCACGGAGGGAGTGACCTTCGGGTTCCACGCGGTTGGGTGGAAACCATGCTACGCCTTCATTGGTTACTCATATAGATGACATTATACTTGTAGCTGGTTCTTGATACTTTGATGATCGTGACAGTGGACACAAATCATTTTGGGATGTGGATATTTGTTATGAGGAGATCATTACCCTCTTTGTATATTTACCCCATGTTTATGAGTGTACTCTTTGTAACAACATTATAATGTATTGAGATTTATGAGAATCTCACTTGTTGTAATATGAATTTATGTAAAAGACTTGAACTGTATAAGTTTATGGAAGTAGTTCATACTTGTGTATGTTATGTACTTGTGTACTTTGACCTTAACATTATGGTGTTAAGTTCTTCATTATTATATTTAAAGTAACATCATCTTGGAATCCTTAAGACATTTGTATAATCTATTGACTTTAAAAAAAAAATTCTGATAATTCGCTACTTGATACATTGTGTTATTGGATTTCTTGGCGGGGCGTTACAGCTGCAAAGAAGTTGCTCAAATATTTTCCCCTACTCCAATCTCAATGCCACATTCAGAAAATGCCAAGAGTAGTCTGACAAAACTTGAAGTTCTCCCTTGTTACAATATTCATCAAAGCATCTGACTGATCCCATCCATTGAAATTCAAATAATGTGAAAGGACACCTCCTGCATCCCACATGAAAAACCCAAAAATGCCTGAAAGAAGGCCAAATTCACCGCGAACTACATAAAACAACAAAGTCACAAGCTTCCACACAAGTCTAGGTGGCACAAGGTTAGGCACTATCTAATTGTTTTGTCCATTGAATCCATCCACACCCTCCCCATGGTTCAAATTAGAATTAAAATTCCCAACCATGTTTGATGACAAAGCATTTTCCCCCTCTGAAACAACTAATTCTAGGTCCCACCCATGAGCTTCTAGAATATGGGTACATAAGTTTTGATCCTCCTTACACACAACCTATTCAGAGTCAAATATTTTATCTTCTAGTCCAATATATTGATCACAACCTACACTCAGCCCCAACTAAGAATCACCATCAATTTAATTTTCCCTAGGTTCTTTGGAATCAACTTGCTCACCATCATCTAACTGATCCCCAAAACTTTCACTGTCAAGCATACTAAGAAAATCATTAATAACAGAATCAATTTCAACATCTAATTGATCCAAAAAATTTGTGGGCAGTCCATATTTCACACAATGATGAATCTAAAGTAGGATGAACAACTCCCACTTCAACATGACTCTCTATTACATACAGGGTGCCTAATTTTTTTCCCCTTACAATTATCGAGGCCCCCTTTTTAACTTTGCATCTATTTGGTTCAAAACTAATTTCACAACCTTGAGAACCCAATTGTCTAGCCGAGATTACATTTTGTTTGAGCTGGGGAATATATCTAACTTCACGTAACAACCAACTATATCCATTTTTCAATTTTAATGAAATATCCCCTTTCCCAATAATATCATAAGAATCATTATTACCAAGAAAAACCTTACCGAAGTCACCAATTTGCAGATTTTTGAAATACTCCTTACATGGAGTGACATGAAATGATGAACCTAAATCAAGCACCCAAACATTAGTTGGAATTTCTTCTTTGGTTAAAATAAGAACACCTACATCTTCTTGATATGCTACATTGGCTTCAACTTCTTTCGGCTGTTCTATAGATTTCTTGGAAGACCAACAGTTCCTTTTTATGTGACCTTGCTTGCCACAAAACCAACAAACACCATCTCTACCTATAGATTTTGATCTTCCTTACAACTTTCCACACTCTATTGCATTCTTCTCTTTTTCTTTTGATCTTCTTCTGTCTTCTACATTCAAAGCACTACCCGATGTTGAGGTCTCACCCATGCACTTCCTATGCATTTCTTCACTCAAAATTATACCAACATCGTCAAATTTTAACGTATATGAACCATAAGAAAAATTACTAACAACCATAACCAAGCTATCCCAATTTTCTGGAAAAGAGGACAAAAGTAAAAGAGCCTGAACTTCTTCATCAAAACTTATTTTTACAGAAGCTAACTGATTGGTAACTGTATTAAAATTATTTAAATGTTCAGCTACAAAACTATCTTCAGCCATTTTCATATTAAAGAACCACATTATTAAAAATACCTTATTCGATGTTGAGGGCTTCTCATACAACTTGTCCAAAATACTCATTAACTCCATAGATGTAGTTGTTATAGATATGTTAAATGCTACAGATGGAGATAAGCACAATCAAATCGCTCCCTAATATTTTCTATCCAAAATATCCCAATCGTCATTTGGCATATTAGCTGGTTTCTTTGCCTTACCATGTAATGGTCTCCACAGATCTTTCTGGTATAGAAAATCCTCCATTTGCATCTTCCAAAATGGATAATTATGGCCATTGAACCTTTCAATCCTTCCTTCTTAAATCAACATTGCTCCCACTCAAACTTGAACCTCTCCTACCAAACAATCGAGCACAAGAAACTCTAATACCAATTGTTAAACAATAAATGATAGAAAAAAAATGAAAATAAAAATAAATCAATCACACATACACCCAAATGAAAGACAAAAAATGATTATTAATGTGGTTCACCATGAAGGCTACATCCAAAAACAGTAGGAGATTTCTCTATTTTTATTAAATCTAGAATGTCATCAATTTGTTATAGCATGCACAACAATATATATTCAACCTACAACAAATACACTCAAATCCCTCAATATCTAATAATAGCCAACATGCACACCACCAGGCACAGAAGTGAGAATCTTCCTCAAAAGGAATTTAAACATTTAGTAAATAAGAGGAGGTGGAAATGGTGGCAGAGAAACCATAGAGTTGGTAAAGAAATGAATGACGTGGCTATAACAGTTGGGCTTCACCATCCAACTGATGCAAGCAAGGTGTGATGACCTTCAATCCAACACAAAATGATCAATCACAATCAAAGAAATTTTCTTTTGAACCCTATCCTTCTCAAACTGTCCCAAACAACATCAATAGGCTTATAGCCCACAAAACACCACTTTTGATGAAATCTATTTAAGGAGGGTGTACAAAGGCCAACTAAACATTAATTAAGCATTGAAATAGACCCAAACACATTATCCCAATAGATCACCAAGGGTTTCTTTGCAAAAATATGGAGATTCATTAAACTGCCTTGTTCTAGGGCTACTAAATTAGCCCAAAATAACAAAGGAGGTACCTCTCAAACACCTTGTTTTCACCATAACTCTATTGACATACATTAATTGTGTTCTAAAACCCCAGATCCCACCATTGTTTCCCTAATTCAAGACCTTTTATCGCTGTTCCATGAAACCCTCCATTTCAAGCCAAAACACCTAGGGTTTAATGGAAATCACAATACTAGGGCTTCTCAGACACAAAAAATGTATCAAACACTTTTAACATACTCTGCTTATGGTTGTGAACCCATCAAATAGACAATCCCTTTACTGATTTATGAAAACACCACTTTGGCACCAACATTTCACATGGAGAAATGCATCATCATACCCTAGGGTATCATCGCAGACCGAACAACCTGCTTCCCTTATTCCTAGAACATCTTGGAATCTACTCTACCATCAAAAAATGTCAATCCACCGAGTAACAGATCAGGACAATAGGTGGATTGACAATTACATCATTTAAATTACTTTCAAACCATTAATATTGTGAAAATAGGCTGCTACAAAAAAATATTGAAAATCTCCCCCAATATTTTGAGTTAGACTCTCAAAATGAGTTCAAATGAAAGATAATACATAAGTCTACACCATAAAATAGAATTCAGATCATTTGAGATCTTGTATGGTTTGTATAGAAGAGATAAAGTTTAGAAAAACAAAAAATATGCAATAAATAAACATTCTATTGATTTGGAATTTCAAAAAAAACTTCAACAACAACCTGATCGAGCCTTCTTGAGGCCTTATATAAACATTAAATTTGAATTCCACTCACTCCAATGTACATAACCAAATTTTGAACTTCCTAGACCCCCTCATATTCCCTACATCTGTATTTTTAACAACTTTTTTGGTTATCCACATTTTGCATTTTTGTGCAATTTTTAAATAACTTGACTCCTAAGACACAAACATCACTTATTACATAAATGATGGTCTAAAAAGACATTATTTAGCATGAAAAGACTCAAAACACCTTAATCTCCCCTTGAAACAACTAGTAAATCACCCTAACAACCTTCAAGAATTCAAATTTGCAAAATGTGGAGTAGGTGCTCCTACACCATACTCCCCCACAGAAAAAAAATGACTCTTGTCACAAGATTTAAGGTTCATCCCATGCATGATCACTACTCCAAGCATTCTTTGAATTGTAAACTCCTTCATCTGGTTCAAGTACTGAATCCTCATGATTTTCCCTACCTCTTTGACTGCGTTCACAATTAAATTTTTCTTCATTATCTTGCTTAGACTTGATGCCTGCTTCCTTCTTATCCCTGGATCAAACCCTAATGTTTTCCTTGTCCTTACACCTACAAACAAACAAGTATTAGCACTACCTTGATCTACTTTCTCTTTTGTTTCATCTTCATACTTGTATCCATCCACCATTCCTTGTCTTCTCTGCCCTCTCATCACTATCATCAGACCTCTATCCACTTGCTCATGCCATCCTTTCCTGACTGATGTTAGAAATTTTTCTCTTTCACTACCATATACCCCCACATTATCAAGCTTTTCAACCCCTATACCTACAATTATTGCTTTCTTAGTAACATTACTCTCCACCATAGGACACACAATTGTCCCAACGATTCCACCTTGTTTTTCATGCTTTTCTACCAACACTTCATCACTTACCTTGACTGTATCAGACTTAGATATAAGTCTATCTTCCACCTTTTGCAACATTAAACTCCTCACTACCCTTGCACCATTCATTTGTTCTTTTCCTGCTGTCCTAACACCAGTAACCTGCTCCATACTTGCAAGCATTCTATTCTTACTGTCCTCAAGCCTTAAAGGCTCCTTGTTGCCAAATATGACAATTTTAGTCTTACCCTTATCTCTTTCATCTCCTTGCAAAGGAGTTAGCTTGAATATTTTTCCATCCTTCTCAATAAAATAAGTGTTTTCTCTACCATCATACATTGACCTCCTATCAAATTTCCATGGTCTCCCCAATAGAAAATGGTAGCAATCCATTGGTAACACATCACATAAAACCCTGTCCTTATATTCCCCAATTTGGAAATCCACATAAGCTTGTTCATTTACTACTAGAGTTTGAATATCATTTACCCAAGAGGCTTTGTATGGTGCTACATGAGGCATCTTCTCTAGTTTCAACTTATCTACCATCTCCCTCGACACCATGTTATCTTGAGAACTTGAATCACTGACAACTTGACATACTTTACCTCTACATTTGCATGAGGTTCTGAATAGACTCCTTCTTTGACTCATGTCTTCCTCCTTAAGTGCCTGCAAATGGGTTCTTCTTACCATAAGTGCTTCTCCTACCTTTGGGTAAGTAGTAAGGCATGGAGTGCTTGAGCTTTCACATTCTTCCTCTTAGACAAGTTGTGTTCTTCTCTTACCACTTGATGTTGAACCTTGGTTTTTAGGACACTTGTAAAATGGATGTCCAAATTCATTGCATTTATAACACCTACTTGGAAACTCTTTAAAATCTCTTCTTTTCCTAAAGTTTTTCCTTCCACCTCTCCATCCTCCTTTTGCTTTAGGAGCTTTTTCTTTATTATTATCAGCATCTTCAAGGTCTTCCTTGGACTATCTTGGTGTTGAACTTGTACCTCTGCCCCTAGAAGTGCTGCCTCTTCCTCTTGTTGCCTTATCTTGTCTCCTCTTTAGTTTTTCTTTTGCCCTTATTGTCATTTGAAAACATTTCTCAACTGATTTTGGTGCCAACAAACTAATTTCATCTTTAATGTTATACCTTAGGCCATTAAGATATCTAGCTACCATTTCTGCCTCATCTTCTTCATGCTTGGTTCTTATGATCGGCCTATAGAATTCTTCAGTATATGTTTACACATCTTGTTCTTTTTGCCTAAGATTTTTTAATCTTTTAAGCAACTGAACATTATAATCACAAGGAAGGAACTTACCTTTCAATTTTTCCTTCATTCTCTCCCATGAAGTGATCTTGTTCTTTCCTTTTCTCTCCCTTTCATCTTGCACAAAGTTCCACCACAACAAAGTATATCCTTTCAATTTGGCCTTGGCATTCTTCACTTTGTGTTCTTCATCAATCTCCTCATTATCAAAATAGTTCTCCAAAGCCCCTATCCAGTCCAAGAGCTCTTCTCTATCTAGTTTTCCCCCATACATAGGCACATCCATTTTGCTATGTCCATCTTTCTTCACATCCTTCAAAAGCTTCATCATCCTCACATCATCTGGGTCCATCTTTTCCTCTTCACTGGAAGTCTCTTCTTCTTCAGTATCACTTTCATCCAAATCCACTCCAGTCTTTGATTTCAATGCTACCATCTCTCTTCTAAAGGCTTCTATTTGTCTAGCCTACTCATCCATCTTTCTTGCAACTACGCTTCCTTTGGGAGGCATCTTGATAATGCTGCCTCTTCACCTTCCAACCTGCAAAAACCAAGCAATTCACCAACAATGGATCTATTAAATGAGCTTTGATACCACTTGATGCGAGCAAGGTGTGATGACCTTCAATCCAACAAAAAATGATCAATCACAATCAAAGAAATATGCTTTTTAACCCTATCCTTCTCAAACTATCCCAAACACCAACAATAGGCTTATAGCCCACAAAACACCACTTTTGATGAAATCTATTTAAGGAAGGCCAACTAAACATCAATTAAGCATTGACACAAAACCAAACACATTATCCCAACAAATTACCAAGGGTTTCTTTGCAACAATATGAAGATTCATTAAACTGCCATGTTCTAGGGCTACTAAATTAGCCCAAAATAACAAAGGAGGTACCTCTCAAACACCTTGTTTTCACCATAACTCTATTGAAAGACTTTAATTATGTTCTAAAACCACAGATCCCACCATTGTTTCCCTAATTCAAGACCTTTTTATCACTGTTCCATGAAACCCTCCATTTCAAGCCAAAACACCTAGGGTTTAATGGAAATCACACTACTAGGGCTTCTCAGACACAAACAATGTATCAAAAAATTTTCACATACTTTTCTTATGGTCATCAATCCATCAAATAGACAATCCCTTTACTAATTTTTCAAAACACCACTTTGGCACAACCATTTCACATGGAGAAATGCATCATTAGACCCTAGGGTATCATCCCAGACCGAACAACCTGCTTCCCTTATTCCTAGAACACCTTGGAATATACTCTACCATCAAAAAATTTCAATCCACCAAGTAACAGATCAGGAAAGTAGGTGGATTAAAAATTACATTATTTAAATTACTTTCAAACCCTTAATACTATGAAAAAAGGCTTTTACAGAAAAATATTGAAAATCTCCCCCAATATTTTGAGTTAGACTCTCAAAATGAGTTCAAATGAAAGATAATACATAAGTATACACCATACAAAGGAATTAAGATAATTTGAGATCCTGTACGGTCTGTACAGAAGAGACAAAGTTTAGAAAAATAGAAAATATGCAGTAAATGAGGGCGGGTGCATGAATTTGGTTGCACTTTTGTGGCCAAATGGGAAAAAAATGGGGAAACACATAACGCGAGCATGTTATGTGATTTTAAAAGAAAAGAAAAAAGTGAAATGTGTATCATTTTCTTTTCACTCTTTCTCAGCTCTGCCTGTGGCCAAAAACCCTCAGTTTCACGCTCGTATTCTAGGAGGAAGGACTTCTGTAAATTTCATCAAGAACAGTTGGATTTTGTCTGCAAATATGGCGCCACGATGACAAAGAGATGCAGGAGGTAAGTATTGTTTACTATTTGTTTTGAATTTGTTAGTTTGAAATTGAGTTTGTTTGTTTTAGGTTAGGTTTGACTATTTTTTTTAAAATCTGTACGAAATCCTACAAATCCTCAACAAGAAGAGGTGGTAAATCCTCAACAGCAAAATCCTCAACAAAATCAACCTCAACAACAAAATCAACCTCCCCCACCATTCTCTCAATTCCCTCCTGGCACTCAAGAAAATTTGAGGAGTGAAATTAAGAACAATAGAAAACAACTTGAGGATCTTATCAGTAGGATGAGTGATCCAAATGCTTCAACCACAGAAAGAATGCTTCTAGCAAATTCATTGAAAGACATGTTAAAAAATGTAGATGCAATCACCCAACAAATATCGGATGGCAAGATAGGAGGTAGACAGCTAGGGCATATTATGTAGACAAATTATCATATAAACAAGTAAAAGATTTAAAAATTACTAAAGGTGATTTGTGCTCTTATTCACTGACCCTAAAACAAATCAAAATCTTAGCCTCAATGCAAAGAGGTTTCCTATTCATTGGTGCCACCACCAAGAGATTAGGAACCATTTTTATGATAGGTGGTACTTGGTCTTTGATTACCCACCGTGCAACAATTGTGAAGTCCCCCAATATTTTCTTAGGAAACCATACAATGAGTTCATATTGAACAAAATACCAAATTAATTTGATATGAGGGAATTCTAGGGAAGAGGTGGGGGGTTGGCTCAAGATAGGCGCAGTGCACAGCCGGATCCTACACAGCAAGGGAGATGACCCCTTGCTAGGTCACTGCGGAGTAGATTTCAGGATGCCCTCACAAAGGGAGAGTAAAGGACATAGAGACACAGTGGTGGCGATCACAACTTTGACCTGGAGTGTCATCCATCACACTAGCCCTATTGTACAACGCCATCCAGGGGAGTCTTCAGGTGGTAGCCTTCAAACCCATGTGTGTCAATCTTATGAGGTGACTTGTTTGTATGACCCTACCAACACTCAAGAGGGTGCCACGAGGGATCCATATACAGCAACCCGATCCATATGCATCTACTGGATGGAGAGAGGATGGTCAGGGCATTTCCTGTAATGATGCATGGCATTGACACTCGTAAAAATTAAACCGCCCACCGAATCTAACCTTAATAAACTCGATCGCGAAACGCGGAACATCAACCACCTTAGCCTTACCATTCTAACAACCAGGGCCCACAAAGGTAAGTATTAACCCGGACAACAACCACCAACCTCAACCCAACCCCATTCGCTGTTATCAACCAATTCATGCTACGCAGCCAAGCAACCATAAAACCTGTCACAATGCCAATGTTACCGTCTCACCCAAACGCAATTTCAAATACGCGACTCCTGACGTCGGAAATCGCGGGCAACGCCGATATTCTCAGCCGTTCAACCCATGCCAGATTTGATCAAACGTCAATGAGTAATATAGAATTCTAAAGAGAACTTAAGTAATGAATTCTTAAGTTTAATAGATTTCCTATGTAGTTTATATTCATATTGTTGACCCCACGCTGCATTGGCTACCGCATCATTTCAAAATCAAAGCATTACTTAAAATTTGATAACTAATCATCAGAAATATATCTGTTTAATACTTGTACTCAAAATTTTGTTCATTAGATCTCATACATTATAAGTCATCACATGGATCGCTATCGTAACTTTTTTGTGATTGAATAATTTGTTGCCTTTATTCGATGTTGGTGATAGAAACAATCACCAAACGCCACGAGGGCAATGGATATTGAGGTTTCCCCATACAATCCTTTGGATGGCTTCCTCGATAGGGAGGTATGAGGCAAATTACTAAATTTCAATTTACATTCATTGTTATAGATGAACTAGTTCTAGTGAAAAAAAATCAAACCATTATTGATTCATAGTTTAATTCCTATTTGATGGTTTTACACAGGGTTTGAGTATGCCCTCAGCATCAAGGTGGAAAAATATTTCCATCGAGGGAGAGAGTGATCGAGATGGCCGTAGGGATTATTTTGTTAAATATATTAATTTTTTATAATGTAATTTCTATATATTAATGTCTTTACTTCTTATTGTAACAGTTAAAACTTCACCAGGAGCTAAACACTAAGAGGAGCAGCAGGAGCACTCCTCGAGCATAGCAGAAATGGGTGATAGACTTATCACCATTGGATCGCCAAGCAAAGGGAAAGAAAATTGTATTTGAACCAGAGCATGGAGAGAAATGAATTTTGAATGTAGAGCCCTTTGTTGTATGCCTACATGGCAATTTTATACATATTTTGTATTCGATATATTTGACATTGTATGCCTATATGGCATTCTCGTAAGCCTATATGGCTATTTTGTAACTATATTTTATACTTATATCGACATATATTGATGTATGCGTACATGGCTATTTGCTTAATACAAATCTTTTTATCGATGGTGTCCATATTTGCAAATTATAAATTCATGGTTGAATAGATATGAGTTATGTGTATTCAAGTGTATACTTTACAAATTATGCACATATATTTTTTGACTTACGTGTGAACATCGAAAAGTGTGAAAATTTCTATGTTTGGAAGTCAAATGTAAGCCAATTTTGCAATTCTTAGTTCTTTCATACTTGATCTTATGGACTTATTCCTTCCTAGCACATATTGTGAATATTTCTCATTTGGTGCAGAAGACAGATTCCTCATTTTTGAACCACTCATAGCAAAGAGATTCACAATATAAGACTTTAGCATTGGAACACTACTCCATACTTCTCTTGTCTAGACCATAAAGGATTGAAAATTATTAATTTGATGCAATGATATTCGCGAGATGAGAATTTATATAACCATGTCTATTTTGAAACTTCGCATCTAATACTGCATCAACAAGAACTTAAGAAGTGTTGCATAAGAGTGTTAGGTTTGATAGGCCTTCTCTTCCCTAAGGGAGGAGAGCCTGCATCTTGAATTTTGAACAAAATTTTAAGAAGCAAACATTTTACCTAAAAGCTTCAAACCTAGATGACATATTTGGTTAAGTCTATCTTGAAAATTATCAATGTGTTCAAACTCTAAAGGAGATTCTCCCTAAAAAGCAAACTTTACCCCTTTTCCCAAGGAAAGAAATTGCAACAAGTTGCATGTGATTTATCTTATTTCTTTCTCACAGTTCCTGGTCAATCATTCGGCTCGTGATAGTCCCGCTCCAAGGCAAGGACACCCAAAAAATCATCAGACTTTCAAAATCGCAAAGAAAAAGGTTTTGGATCTTCTATAATGTAAATAATTATGTAACACTATTTTTCTTGTTTTCCTTCGGACACACGTAAAAATGTTCACATTCTTCGCATTGATCAATGATCAATAATGGCTGATTAAACACTTGACATTTTATGTTTGAACTTTAATTTATAATTTTACATCATGACATTCGAGTAATCACTAATATTTATTATTTTAATATTTGACTTAGTGACTATGAAAGCGGTGATGTATTTTGCTATGTTATTAGACTATTAATATGGTGGTGTATTCAACTTTATTACTACCGCAAATATGTATATATTTCGATTTTTATATGTTTTTGTACATGACCGAACCCAAAATGAACCCAACCCCAAAAAATTTTTTTCCCGAACTGGAAAACCGGGTTCTTGAACCCGAACCCGAACCCAAAACCGAACCGGTAACTTCTAGTAAAAAATAGATTTTTGTAGTTTATATTCATAACGTTGATTACATTGCATTGCACATCTTTTCTAAACTAAAAGCATTGCCTCACCCCTCATAACTAATAACCAGGATGCCGATAGATGACAAAATTTCAATTACAATATAGTTTTGCCAAAGTCAATCCCATGTTATGCAATTACTTCACATTGCATACAATGGAAGAATTAGGGAGCAAATGCTAATTGCATTCAGTTGTCATGGCATTTCCTATGAGGACCACATTTCTTTGAGGCATTTTTTCAAAAAGTTCATAGCCTTGTCTATACTACCACATTTTCCATACATGTCTACCAAAGCATTTTGTGAAATAGTTCAAGTGTTGCCTTGTTGCTATGGTTGAAATCCTAAAACAAGTGCTTTCGAACAAGCTATGGATGCTTGGAAAAAATATATCAAAAGCATAATAGTAAGTAATATCATAGATAGTGAACTTCTTTGAAAAATGTTAAAGCAGGAGGATTCGAGTTGAATGCCATGATAATCAAATGCTTTGGATTGTCATGGCATTCCATCGTGTCATGAGGACCTCGCTTTGAGGCATTTTTTCAAAGAGTTCATTTCTTGTCTATGCTATCATTTTTCATACATGTCTATCAAAGATGACAACAGTCACTGGCAAGTCTTGTCGCTATGGCTAAAAGCTCAAAACAAGCTTTTGAACAAGCTATGGATGCAGGAAAAAAATATATCATAGCATAATAGTAAGCAATAGCATAAACAAGGGAAATGAACTCACAGAAAAAAATACCCCAAAAGAAATGTGTGGTCTCTGCTGGTAGGGTCGCCATGACAAGCATTGTTGTGGGATTGTCAATGTATTCCATCACCATGAGACCACATTTCTTTTGAGAGGCATTTTTTCAAATAGTTCACCGCCTTGTCTATGCTACTACATTTATCATACATGTTTACCAAAAAGCATTTTATCAAACAATTCGCTTCTTGTTGCTATGCATAAAATCCTCAAATAGGTAAGCCCAAAAGCTATGGATGCTTGGAAAAAATCTATGAAAGCATACTAATAAGCAATAGCATTGAAAAGGCAGCAACTATTTGAAAAAAAGCCTCAAAGAAATGTGGTCTCAATGGTGATGGAATGCCATGACAATCCATAGCAATTTGCTTGTCATGGCATTCGTCATGCCATTCCATCACCATGAGACCTCATTTCTTTGAGGCATTTTTTCAAAGAGTTCACCGCCTTGTCTATGTTAACACATTTTTCATACATGTCTATCAAAGCATTTAGCCAAATAGTTCATTGCCTTGTTGCTATGGCTAAAAGCCTAAAAAAATGTGTGCTTTTGAACAAGCTATGGATGCTTAGAAAAAATATATCATAGCATAATAGTAAGAAGAAGTATAGACAAGGGAATGAACTGCTTGAAAAAAATGCCTCAAAGAAATGTGGTCTCATGGTGGTGGAATGCCATGATGGTGTAGGAGCACCCAAGCTCCTTGAGGATCATTTGGAGATTCAGGAGATGGCAGGGGTCTTGAAGGCCTATAAACCTTTCCAAAGCATCAATTATAGCATTTGAAGCCTATAATGGCATTTGGCATGGATGAGTGTAATGTAGAAGATCAAAGTCCTAAGGGTCCTTATATAATCATAGGACCAAATTGACTTGTAAATGGAACAATGATGTTCTGTGAGTTTAAATAGGTATATGATGTTTTAATTAGGTTAAATAAGGTTGAATGATGTGATATGTAATAGTTTTGAAGCCGAGAAGTTATTAGGAGTTAATAAATTGCAATGTTGGAAATTCAAATTTTTGAAATCCAACTTTGGGTGGAAAAGTGAGTTTTAGGAGTTTTAATCACAATAATGTAATAAAATCAATTCTAATCAGTTGGGAAAGTTGTAGGATGAGTCTATAAGCCTGGAGAAAGCATTTGTATGGAGGGTTGGCTGATATTGCAAGTGTTGTATGGACTGCTACAGAAAATCAATAAAAACTTCAATCTTTTTGCATTTTCTTGAGTTTTTTTGATGAATCTCTAATTCATTTTGGTGTCATGCTCATTTGGATGGTTTAAGAACTTGTATTTACATGAATTTAACCTTTTGAATGACCTAAATAACATTGGGAATCAGTTTCTTGTGTTATATTGCTGACTGTCCTCAAAAAGTACAAATTTTTCACTAGTTTTGAGAGTCTTCATGAATAAATGATCCATTTCATGGGAGAGTGTGACTGAAAACTTATGAAATGGATCATATATAAATTTTATTATACATATCTAACAAGTTATTGTGCAGGAAAGAATGATTCTTGGGTGTACACCGAGTTTTAGCAAGGAAAAGGGCATGAAAATGGTGCCTAAAGTGTAGCAGTAGGAGATCTACCTTAATAAGGGGTATATTTCTGAGTTTAATGTGTTTATATATGTTGATTTATTGGTGAAAAGTCCAAGATAAGGTTCTGGAAGTGTTGGGAAAGCTAATTTTCAAGAGGCCCTAGTTTTGGAGCAATTTATTGAGGGTTTTGTGATTTAGGGTGTTGAGGGTGTCAAAGAAGACTAATACCTTGAAAAATATTTGGTTTGGGGAACATTTTAAAACATTTTAAAACATTTTTGAAAGTTTCATAGTCAGGGGATAAGTTTAGAGAGGGGTTGCTTTGAAAAAGTGGGCTAATTAGGCCTTAAATTTGAGGAAACAACAGATTTTGGTAGGTTTGATCCAGAACAAGTGCCATAAATGATTTGATATGTTGTGTATCATAATGAATCACATCTGAATCAGTAATTATATTGAGGAGTCCTTTTGGGAAGTTGAGTGAAAAGTCAAAAAACCATCGCTAGAAGCCTAGTTGGGCTAGAAGCCTAGTCAAGGTGCAAAAAGTGAGTTTTGTCTAAGATAGAGGTTTGGGGCTTTGAAACCATTCAAGAATTTTTTTTTTGAGTTCCTTGAGATCACTCCAAGGTTTTGGGTCCATTAGAAAAGAATCTAAGTTATAAGTGCACTATTGAGGCTTGTCTCCATTAGGGTGCCTGGAAGAGTGTTTGAGATTGCATCATTGTAATCCTTGAAACTTTGAGTTTTGACTAAAGTCCCAACCCCTTTGCATCACATGACAAGAAAATTGTTGTGGATATTCATGGAATTCCATCACCATGAGACCAAATTTCTTTGAGGCATTTTTTCAAACAGTTCGCTGCCTTCTCTATGCTAGTACATTTATCATACATGTTTACCAAAGCATTCTATCAAACAGTTCACTTCCTTGTTGCTATGGCTAAAAGCCTAAAATAGGTGCTTCCAAAAAAGCTATGGATGCTTGGAAAAAATGTATCAAATCATACTAATAAGCAATAGCATAGAAAAGGAAGCAAACTGTTTGAAAAAAAGCCTCAAAGAAATGTGGTCTCAATGGTGATGGAATGCCATGACAATCCACAACAATTTGCTTGTCATGGCATTCATCATGCCATTCCATCACCATGAGACCACAATTATTTGAGGCATTTTTTCAAAGAGTTCATTTCCTTGTCTATGCTCTTATGAATAGAATTTATTGAAATTCGAGATGCTCTTATAATGTCTACGTCATAGGTGGTCATGATAAGGTTAAATTCAAATGAATAACTTGAAATTGCCTCATTAGGCTTCACACACACTTTTTTAATGGCTTAAAATCATAATTGAGATTTGTCAAGATCATCAAAATAAGGATTTTGTATTGCTTTTCTGCTTGAGATTCTCTTGGATGGCTAATAAATCTGCATTTTATGCAAGGGGACACCAATCAATGTTTTCTTGGTTACATATAGATACACAAAGTAAAATAAGATGATAGCATTGGCATCAACCAAACTGATGTGGATACAAGTATAAATTAATAAGAACCATTGTGCATATACTTACAAATTAATCCAATGAACCATCTGGGTCTGCTCTACTCTTTATTATGTCAAGTATTACCTCATGGTCAGACTCACGAACCTTCCACAAGGTCTTGTTGAAAGGTCTACCCCCATATTTGCTCAAACAAACATTGGATGCCATGACAAGGTTTGAGTGGTGAAGAATCTTACGATGCGTGTCAAATTCCTCAAACAACCAATGTTTAACACTCTTATGTGGGTACCTTCTCAACCACGTTCTAGTAACAACAACTGAGCCTATAGGATATTCAATGTTTTCTCCATCTATAATTGGGGCTTCCAATTTCTTTTTTGCCTCAACACAATGACACAAGTAATAGTCTGTACCCTCTTCATTGTCTTCATCTGCAATAACTGCATAAACATGCCTTGCATTTATATGTGTGACATATCTCTTGAAATTAGTCAACATTATGAATACAGTACAAAGTAAGATAACAATATGGAATTTTAAATACTAAGAAAGTAGATATATTACCTGGTTGAACTAGATTCGATACATGGTGAAAGTTGACAGATGATTCCATCCGTGTTAGTTCAAATGACATCGGAGGGCGATACGTGTGAAGTGGGCTAAGATAACTTGTCAACCATTTGTCAACCCACTCCCCTAACTCACAATCATTCTAGGATTGCATTGTACATGAAGAACAAAAGCATGCCATCTTACGTGTATCGATACTCCATGAACCTACATTTGAGCTAAGGAAAGAGTGCAACTCCCTCGATCCTGTTAGTGTACAACAATCCTCATATGGTGCAATGTTAGTATCATCCATCAACCAAAAAAATCTATGAACTGAAGACGTACCTTCATTACCTAGACCCATTGAACCATTACACCACTCGATGATTGATCTTGCATCTATCAACTGTGCACTGTCTTTATACTTTAACTCTTCTCGTGCTAATGCTCTTTTCACGCATGCTCCTGCACCATCATGCTCTCCCTTTCCATGTCCGGCCTCACAAAAGTTCCACATATGTTGAACACGTGTAGTGAGATGCATCCTGCACAACCAGTAGAACATGCACGCGTTCTTGAACTGTGCTGCACATTATCTGACCATATTATATGCCAATCATATGATATGCCCCTCTAAGCCAAATAATTGTAAAATATCTAGAAGAAACCTTGCTCGAAATCTGGAGAATGTGTGCGATCATCACTAATATAAAAGTGATACTCCCTCAATACCTTCCTTTCATCCTCTATACTTTCAGCTACATGTATGAATGCTATGTGCACAAATATCGAAACCTGTGTGGAGTTGTAATACTGTGACTGCACCTCATGCTATGGCTGTAGAGTGTAGTTCTCTGCAAATTCAACCACTGATACTATGCTACCAAGTGGAAAGGTGTCCTTGCATAGCTTGAATTGTGTGTCCAGCCATCGGGCTCTATGGGTATGCCTTGCATACTCATACACTAGATTATCACAAAACATGGACATGAACTGATACACTGGAATCTTCTGAATAACCAACTCACACCTTTTTGCTTCAGACCCATCTTTTGTAGTATATGCCACTATTTTATACTTCCCGAACTCTACTAGTTTTTGTCCATACTCCTATCCATCAATCCTATAGAATATTTGGCCATCCTCTATTTCACATAAAATTTTTTGATAAGAACTTTCTTGAAGATTTTTGTGGGGCTTCTATCACCACAATCCTCCTGCAAAACAGCCGTTCGAGTATGCCAAATGTAAACATATAGAATGATAAACATCATAATGGTTAGAGAATTCAATATGTAGTTTACAACAACAAGTAGTGCATGTGTGATTTATCTTCTGACATAAAAGGTTTAATCATTTCAAAATCTTTGAAATACTAATTTGAGGATAAAATTTTTGAAATTTATAGAAAAATTGGGTTTGAGTCGTATCCAAAAAATGCTTTGGATGTGGCTCACGGTTTTGACTACCGATTCTCCTTCTTACGAAATCCTTTTGATTCAGAGATGGACTTGTATTATTCTTCCAATAATCTTCAATTAGTGTTCTCAATGCTTCAACAACTTTTTAATCTTTGTGTGGCAGTCTCCCCGAGAATGCCCATAATTCATTTGAATCGGTGCCCTCAATTCTTTGCCGCCTTTGAATGGCTTTTGATAAAGTTTTTATACTAATTCCCATTTGTTCCTTGTCTTTTTAATGAAATGAGATCTCTTTGTTTGATAGCTTACCAAAGTCAATGTAATGACCGTCGGGTGACATTACTAGCCCTTTGAGTGTGAGGTCTTACCCACACTTGTCATAAGCATCCATTAGATTCTTCACAATAGTGTTTTCACTTGATGCATTCGATGTTCTCAACCCAAGAGTCTTCATGATGTTTTTGTACTTTAAACCCTGCATCATTTGAACAAATAGTTGACATCTTATAGTCTCATTTATCCTTTCAAAGAACAGTTTCCAAATCTTAGCAACATATCTTCTACAAGTGCATTCTGGAATCTTACCTTCCATGTGCTGCAAAATATCCTCATCAATATTAATCAAAAACTTTGGCTTTCTACGCAAAATTCTAGGTGGTGTTCTCTCAGGTACATACATGTCAACATTAGAAATTTCATCAATATTTAATTGAGGTGGGCTAGATTGTGTACCTTCAATCGAGGGTGGAATAGAATACATACCTTGAGGTTCACGTGGGGATGATGGCATACCTTTTCCTCAACTCCGAGTGATGATGTACTCTCAACTTCAGATGTGGTGGATGGTGTCCAACCATACTCACTTGTGGTAGATTGGTGTCCCTCCATATTTGCTTGTGCTTAATGGTGTCCCTTCGTATTCACTTGCGGTAGAGGGTGTCTCCGACTATGGTATCTGCATCTCCCCTAGCACAACTCTTTCACATTCGTGCCCTTTGTGCTGCCAATTTCTTTTCTCTTTTTGATAGTTGAGGTTCCTCTTCAATTGGCTTGTTTTCATCAATCGTTCCCAATTTCTGCTTTCACAATATTCCCTCATCCATTTTTTCTCTTTATCTTTGATGGTTAGACTGACCATTTGTTAGTTTTTCCTTTTACTTGGTTCGTTTCTTTTGGCATGAAGAATAATTTTACCGCAATGCAAAAAGTGCTAAGTTGTCCAAATTAACTAATTGAAGCTTTGGAAGCATACACAAAGAAATTAAGTGAAAGCTGGTTTGTATAACTATTTGACAAAATAACTCAATGATAGCTTTGGAAGCATACACAAAGAGAAATTCAATTGTTAAATTTAACAAAATTCCTCAAAGAGATGTGGTTTTAAAAATGTAATAGAGAGATGTATCGAATTGTGTGATTTAAAATGTCCATTGACAAGCGTAGGTTGTAACATAATGACTGATGCAGGAGCACCTAGGTCATACCTCTAAACTTCAAAAGGCTAATTTGTTCAATTTGTAATGTTCAAGTAAATATGATGAGTGAAGGTCAT
This sequence comes from Sequoia sempervirens, assembly GCA_007258455.2. Lineage (NCBI taxonomy): Eukaryota > Viridiplantae > Streptophyta > Pinopsida > Cupressales > Cupressaceae > Sequoia > Sequoia sempervirens. Next base: position 29,277 of record VDFB02330785.1, read on the forward strand.
TAAATGATGAATTTCAATGTATTTGCACCATGAAATAGGTCACTAGGTGATATTATTGAAAACTTGCTTTTTATAACAAAAGATGTCAATTATTGTAAAAATGTAAAATTGCACAAAAGTAGGAAGGTGAAGAGTCTTTTTTGTGGAAGGGAAAGGATGGGTTGATGAAGATGAAGAGGCAGTTATTTCAACTGATTTAGACACCTTTAAAAAGAATTGTAAGCTCGAGAAAGGAAGATCTTGTATCCAAAAAATCCATAAAAATTAATAAAAA
>VDFB02330786.1:0-160618 GCA_007258455.2 Sequoia sempervirens
GCCAATAATGGATGTGACATTATATGATAACTTCCCCATTAGTTTTCGCATTGAATGGGAGACTAGACAGCCTCGCACGTGCAAGACACAATTCTTCCTCAACACTTCTCTTCTCAGCCATAAGGCCACCCTGGCCCACATTCACAGAATTTGGAACTTGGAATGTAGGCCAGCTCATAGTACCGGTTGGATTACGTGGTGGAATGATGCCATCACCCATACTGCTTGCTTCTTGCGTATTTATGGGCGCCAGCTGGCCATCTTTCGTCGGCGGTCTTACGAGGCAACCACAGCTAATTTGCTCTCAGCCAACAAGGCCTTAGCAGCTAGCCCTTTTTCTCCAACTTTGTAAGTTAAAGTTGTAGAATTACAGCACAAAAAGCAAGTTGCAGACAACTACACCGCTAGAGGCGTGCAAATCAAGGCCCGTTTGCATTGGCTCAAAATTGGTGATCATGCCTCTAAGGAGTTTTTCTTGGCCTTGCGGGCCAGGAACTCCTCTCCAGGCATTAAAAAGATTAAAGATGGCGTACAGCTCCTTTCGGAGCTACCTGACATTATGCAAGATTTTGTGTGTCATTACGAGCAAGTTTTCACTTCCCAAGACCCCATGCCTGAGCGCCAGCAGACCCTCCAAGATTGCCTTGCTGTCGTGCCACATAGGTTGTCTGCAGCCCAGAAGAAATTTTGTGATCAGTTGCTTACGCTTGATGATCTGAAAGAGGCTTTACATTCCATGGCAGATGATAAAGCCCCTGGGCTTGATGGCTTTCCCTGTGAATTTTACAAAGCTCTTTGGGACTGTGTGGGTCCCAATTTGTTTCAGGTATATTTAGAGGCTTTTCATTCCAATTCTTTAGGAGAGCTAATAAATAAAGGGAATATTAAGTTCATACCTAAAGCTGGTGATCCTGAGGATATTTGTAATTGGCGGCCTATTACGCTCCTTAATGTCTCTTATAAAATCATTGCTAAAGCTCTTGCTTTAAAAATCTGCCATCTTCTGCCCCTCATTGTGCATCTGGAGCAGACTGGGTTCATCAAATCCAGGTATATTCTGGATAATATCATCGCCGTCTGGGAAGGTGTGGAGTGGGCCCGGCGCTCCAACTAGAAAGCTTTATTCATTAAGATTGACTTTGCCAAATCCTATCATCGCATTGAATGGCCTTTCATTCTTGCCATGCTGCAAGCTCTGGGTTTTGGGCCCAATTTTATTCAGTCTGTTCGAATGCTCTTTGCGGATGCCGAGCAGCCTGCATCACCATCCAATGGTCGAAAGTCCTCTGCCTTTGGCCTTTTCTGTTCCATTCAATAGGGTTTCCCTTTGGCTCCCTCATTGTATGTGCTTGCTGCTGAAGGGTTTGGTTATTTGTTGGCTAATGTAGCCTCGTTGCAGCGCGTCAAAGGCATTTCGTTGCCAAATTCCTAGTTGCAATTGCTCAATGGTCACTTTGCAGATGATTCCTTTCTCACTCTCCTAGAGGAAGAGGAGACCATTCACGGGTGATCCAGTGCCTTAATGTGTTATGTCTTGCGTCTGGCTCCGCCATTCAGTGGCACAAGACACTTTGCTATCAGCAGTCTGTCTTGCCTTTCCCTACTTGGCTGCAACCTCTTGGCTGGAAGTGGATCAGGCCAGGCGAAATTTTCTAATTTTTGGGCATTCCTTTTGCTTTCCAAGCTTCTCTGGCGGAGCTTTGGCAGGTTGTGCTTGCTTGGGTGGAGAAAAAGCTGACTTACTGGATCACCAAACCTCTTTCTTTGGCAGGGAAATTCCAGATTTGCTCTAAAGTTTTGGCTGCTACCCATGTTTATTATTCTTCTTGTTGGGCGCCTTCTAAAGCTGCTTATAGCAAGCTTGAGAAATTACTTCGTGATTTTCTTTGGGCCTCCTCTGATACTCATCATGGCTTCCATCGTGTTGCCTGGGATTTCTGTTGTCTCCCCAAGGACTCTAGAGGCTTGGGTTTGCTCTCTACCCAGAGGTAGGGAATTGCTCTATGTGTCAAATGGGTGATTCGTGCTCTCACGGGTGACGAGGCTTGGAAAATTCTCCTTCGCCACTGCATTCAGTCTGGTTTCCTTGCCAACAGACCTTCCTAGAAAGGAATTGGCCTTCAGACCCTTCTGGTTATGAAAGAGCCAGTTCAGATAATTGGTACATTTGTTGCCAAAAGCATTTGGTGTGCCTGGGAATCTGTCAAACCCTAGCTCTGGTGGTCTGGCTTCGGCTTTCGAGACGAGCTCTCCCTGAACCAGCACAATGTGTGGTGGTCACCCCTTTTTACCAAAAATGATCAGCCTTTGGCTAAAGTGCCTTGGCTTAAAGCTCTCAGATTTCACAAATAGGGTATCCAAACCCTCCATCAGCTTTTTCTCAGACCTGCCATGTGCATCATGCATTGGGACGAGTTTCGTGCCTTATATAGTTTTCATAACCAGGACCGTGCTACTTTTGAGGGTCTGGTGAGTGCTATCCTAGATGAGATGCTTCACAAAATTGGTATTTGTGGGCCCAAACCATGGTGGAAAGACTGGAAATGGTACCCAGATACTCCTTTGAGAAACTACAAGCCTTGGCTTGGCTACAGGTGGCTTTCGCCTCACTTTCCCATGATCCAGAGTCTGAATCAGAGGTGGTTTCTCCAATCTCGGCTCCTGTCTAGCGTAAACGATTTTCCAACACTTGGTCTGCAAGTGTTGAGCCGAAGCTCACCCATTTTTCCTGGTGTATTCTTTTCCAGGGCTTGCCGGTGGGCTCTCGACTTGTTCATTTGGGGGTTCCGAACCCTCGGTGCCCATTCTGTGGGCAGTCTGAGACTTTTAAGCATCTCTTTTGGTTTTTCCCTCGGGCCCAGCAGTATTGGACCTGGATACATGATTTTTTTCGGCCATTTCGGCCGGAGCCGTTCTCTTGGCACATGATTCTGCTGGGGGATTCACCCAGATTCCCAGTAAAGTATACCCAGCTTTGGCACACTTTCAGGGTGGAAATCCTTTTTACTATTTGGAAGGATAGAAATTCCTACATATTTGCTCATTCTCAAATGGATTATCAGATTTCTATGTATTCTAAAGTTGTTATTTTCTATAATGTATTATTTCAGATACAGGTGCAAGCCAACAAAGTGGCGTTAGAAGTTACTCACCTCCAGGTTCTCCTAGACCATTGGGGCAATGCCCCGTGCACTATGTCCCAGGTCCCTGACTCGCCCTCCTCCTCTCACCACCAGTCGCCCTCTCGGGGCCAGTAGCGGAGTGGTTCCGCTCGCCCCCACTCTCAGCCTCCACCTCAGTGGGACTCCCGCCCCCCTCGGCGTGCTCGCTATCCTCTGTCGCAAGCTAGCCAGAGGTGGTTCTCTAGTGGGCCGTCGGGGAGTGGTGACAGTTGGCCCTCTAATGCTGCTCCTGCTCCTGGTACTGGCTCTGGTTTTGGTTGGCTAGATACAAGTAAAGTCTTTTCGTGGCTGGCCCTTGCAATCTCCCCCCAGCGCGAGGAAGAAGTTAAAGAAAAATATGACGATGGTTGGGCTCCTCCTAACTTCAATCCTGACCCCGCTGATGTATGGGGGAAGAAGGATGATAGAGACCCTCCTGGCTCTATTGGCACTACCTTGGCCGCTTGATGGTCGTCTTTTAATATTTGTTATTTTGGACTTCTGGGCTTGACCCATGATTTTTTGATTTTCTAGGCTCTGCCCATGTGACCTTCGGGGTGTGCTTTCTTACCACCTAAACTTTTTTTTGTGAATTTGTATTTAATCTCTTTATTAATATAGATTAGCGGCTTATTCATCAAAAAAAAAAATTAAGATCTTCCAAGAACTAGAATTTGCATTATAACTCCTAGAGATCTAAAACCACTCTCAAACATCCTACCTATATACATGAAATATAACTTAAAGTATAAGAAAGTAAACGTCCATATGTAAATGTCAACTTATACTTAAATATTTATTTCATGTATATAGTTTCCCTGAAAGATAACAAGAAGAAAGAGACAAGAAAAAGAGAAGAAGAAAAAATTCAATGTAGACCAAAATGTGAGCGTGTTATAACGTGCTCGCATTTTGGAAATGCATTCGTAAAACACAAAAGCCATGTCAAAACTGAGATATAACGTGAGCGTGATATAACGTGAGCACGTTATAACACCCTCGCATTATAACACATGCGCGTTATATATTGCTTTAGGAATCCCCAAGCCTTGGGATTGGTATTTTCCTTGGAATACCAACCCAAAGGCTTGGAGGGCATTCCCAACAACCAAATACGTGTTTTTGCAAATTCTACAATATTTCACATAATTGAGTTCATGCTCACTATCAAGATTGCACATGGTTCAATATCAAAGAAATCAAACATCTAGGTAATGTTAGGTTCTCTCTTAGCTATCCAACAATGTAATTTTTTTCACTTTCTGACAATGTTAAGCCTTTCTGACAATGTTAAGCCTTTCATCCATAATTTATTTTGTTTGTATGTCTCTTTTTTGGAAAAAAGTAGTGTTTGGTGTTTTTTTTGTTATAAATTAACCATTCATCAAAATTTCAAATAAATTACATTTTTAGAAACTAGACTCCATTCTACAAATTTAAAATTTAAAATTAAAAAAAAATCAATTAGTTTCCAAAATTTGTAGGGGTAGCACGGCCAAAATTCTATTTTTTAGAAAGTGTCCACTTTGAAAATTAGCAAAAAAAAAAATTCATTACAAAATTATCAGAAAGATCATGCATCAACTACATACTATTAGCTAACTTCTGACCATAGCGATTTTAAAAATACTAAAAAAAAGTTCACCATACGAGGGTCGTACAAGAGTTGCTATGTTATGTTTTTCTAACAAAAACAACACCAATTTGTGAATTCCCTTATTTGAACCTCTTAATCTCAACCATTTTCAAAATAAATTAGTAGTTTAGAAAGTGGACTCAGAGCATTTCAATCCTTCTTTTTGTTCCATCTCAAAATTTTGAGTGTAACTATCCTCAATTTCAGGTCCAAGGTTAGTATTTCTTGATTTCAAAAAAAAAGTGGCCACTTAAGCCCCCTTTTTGGGAACCATCTTGGTGCATTTACCCTCATCAGCTACTCCTCATCCTCCTACTCAACCTCCTCCTGCCCATTATAATCATAATTTGCAGCCTCATCATAGTCCTCATCTATCACATCTACGAATAATTCTATAGTCCTGACCCTTGTCTCCTCAGCTTTATCCTTCTCCTTGTCTCTCTGATCTGGGAGTGGCCCTGCAAAGCCTATTGGCTCATCCATTGGGAACATGGGAGTTGTTCGTGTTGCTTCTTGCCACTCCATGTACTCATATGTGCACTGACATCATTAGCGTCAAAGACCGAGTGCATATCATGATCCTCGTAATTAGAGTCATTGTAGACAACATCATCAGTGGTGAGTCATCTCGTATCATCAGGCCTCCGAGCACTCTATATTGATCGCCTGAAGAAAGGTCGTGCCATTGGTGGTACCTGTACCTACCCAAACTATCGCATGACCCAATCGTAGTAGAAGGGTCATACTACGTAATCATGTCTGCCTACAAGAAATATTTCCATCGATAGTCTCCTTAATTAACGGGTCTCACTCGGCCACTGTGGTATAAGCTGGTATGGTCTTCATGATATCTCCTCCTCATCTAATTAGTTGAATTTGACCCTCCAAAAGTGAAAATATTTGTACTACCATAACCACCTTAGAGGGTAACTGAATGCCCAAGGGTACCCTAGGGTTGATGTACAAGGAAACCCTGTCAGCCTAGTGCATGTGATATGCTCTAGGCACTACACCTATAGTAGTGCATAGTGCACCATACTATCGACCTCGTGGTATGTAAACTGCCCTATATCATAGTATAAGTGTGCAAGGATGCTATACCCACAGGCATATATGATCCTCTACTCTACCATTCATCATATCATGTGAACTAATCCTCCCTCTAGATGTGCTCCTCGGTCATCAGGGATGAGTACTAGTGCAACGAGGAACATCATAATCCATAACACAAGTGGTGCTCATGAATAAATTGCCAAGATAGCTCAATTTGTGGCCTCACGATGTCATCCAAAATCAAACCTCCAAGATAGTATTGTATATCACATTTCATCTCATGAAAAGTCTGATCCCCTAGAAAATGAACTCTCTCACCTCAAAGTGTTCAAGTATTCTTTCACAAGAGCATTCAAGTTTCAAGATCAAGTAAATTTGAAGTCTTGGAGTAGCATTAAAGTGTTTTTGAAGGTCTTCAAGCTCACTTTCATTCAAAATCTAGCATTGTCAAGGGTTGATTATGGTTGCCTATGGTGAATCATGATGGATTTTAGATTGGGGAGATGCAACTAGCCATCAAGCCAAGCCTAATGACTTGTTTCCTAAGTGATTTCATCCTCCATTATCACTCTACTTTTAGCCCAAGGAAGGTGCATGCATCATCATGACTTATTAGAGTGATTTGACATCTCTTAAAGAGTCATTACATTCAAAATTCATTCATGCATCTCATTCTTACACATTAGAATAGGGTTAAATTACATTTCTGATTTTCTAATCTTAGACACACTTAAGGTTAGGGTTTATGTTCACATTTACATTCAAGATTCATTGTTTTTATCAAGGTTTAATTACCAAACTAGGGGTTTGATCGAGGCAAACCCCCCATAAACAAATCAAGTATATATTTTGTTTTGTAGGTATTTTTACAGGTTTAGATCTGGAAATCAATTTGGAAGAGAAGGAGCAAAGGTTGAAGTGTAGATCTAAGCTTTAAATTCCCAAAAAAGTGAAATGGGATTAATAAGCCAAAAGTGGCATATGAGTCCCACTATAGGTAAAATTTCTAGATTTTTGTAGATCCAGAATATACACTGCCAAAAACCTATTCCAAACCAGAAACCCTAGTCTGGGAATAATACACCTAGAGTGGTGTATGAGTCCCAGTATGCCTTAATTTTAGGATTTTTAGTGTTTAGATTTTATTCCATCTTTCTTCAAGTTTCCAGGTGCACACCTCTGATCTTGCAGTTATTTATTCTAATTTACATGCATTTTTAGATCATTTAGTGGAGTCTTGCATCATATTAGGGTTAACCATTAGATCTTGAATTTCATTTGTCTTTCCAAGCCCTAGCTTGGTGGTGAACCCCTCCTTAGTCTATAATTATACCCTAGGGCAACCCTATTACAAGATCTCTTTCTCCTTTGCATATCTTAGATTGAGATCTCTGGAGTTTTCCTTGAATGAGAGAGTGTGAAGATTGTTATTATATCTCCCAAGTATAGAAGCAACAAAATTCAACCTTTTACCTCCCATCTAGCATTACTCCAAGCCTTAATATTTATTTTTCAAGAAAGCATCCTTATTTGTTATCCTAGGTGATACCCTTTACCGTCAAAATCTTGAAGGGAAATTATTACGATGTCTTAACCAAGAGGAAATTTTAACTACATTGAATGAAGTATATGAAGGCATTTGTGGATCAAATTCAAGTGGTATGACCTTAGCTAAGAAACTATTGAGGATAGGGTATTATTGGCCTACCATAGAATAGGAAGCTCATCAATATGTAAAGTGCATGCAGTGTCAACAACATGGGGACCTTATCCATGTGTCATCTCAAGAACTCCAACTAATTGTTAAACCTTGGCCTTTCTCATAGTGGTGACTCGACCTCATAGGAAAGATCACCCCTACCTCATCTAATGGTCATAAGTTTATCATTAAAACCACTGAGTATTTTACAAAGTGGGTTGAAGCAATCCCTATGACCTACATCATGAGAAAAAAAATCTCTAAATTCATCCTAAACTACCTTATTTTTCACTATATTTTTCCCCAAGCCCTTACCTCAGATAATGGAACACCTTTCAAACATCAGGATGTACATGAGTTATGCCACAGGTTCAATATCCAACACTGGTTCTCTACCCCATACTATCCCCAGGGCAACAGTCAAGCTAAGGCTTCAAAAATAACCATCCTAAAAATTCTCAAGAAGACAATCAATGAAGTCAGTTGTGAAGTCTCAGCATCTACATTTAAACCCCACCTTATGGGCCTATAGAACCAGTATCTGCACATCAATAGGTCCCACACCCTTTTCCCTAGTTTATGGAACTAAGGCTATCCTACCCATCGAGTTGAGCTCCCATCACTAAGAGTGTCACTGCAAAATCTCATTACTGATGAAGAATATAGGGTGTCCTGATTAAACGAGCTAGAACTATTGGATGAACGTCGTCTTGATGCTTTGAATCATTTCTAGGCTTATCAAAACTAGCTAAAAATGAGCTATAATAAGAAAATCAAAATTCAATCCTTCCATGTGGGAGATCTTGTACTGAAGAAGAATCAGAAGAACATACCTAATCCAGATAGTAAAGGGAAGTTTGAGCCAAATTGGTTGGGACCGTTTTTCATCACATCTAGTTACAGTTCGAAAGTATATCAGTTGCCAAAACCTAAAGGAGAACCCTTGTAGGAACCTATCAATAGTGTGCACCTCAAGAAGTTTTATGCCTAGGCTTGAAGGGTATAAATCTATAAAATCTAAAAAAATCCAAAAAAAAAAAGAAAAAGGATTGAAAACAATAAAGAAAAAAAATTGTCCTCTAGTGAAAACCACTTTGGTGGCACTTCAGGTAAGTACCTTGGTGAAAACCTGACAAATAGGTACCTTGCATAAATAAGCATCATCCATCTATCCTTGACTCTTCGGCTTATCCTACTTCGCTATCCATGGCATTTGTCCTTCATCCTATTTATTCTATCACCCTTCTACATTTGTATCATAGCTAGATATATATAAGTATCATATTCCCCTTTAGTACTACTTGGCACATTCCTTTAAGGTCAGTTTGTCCTTCCTATATCAAGGTAGTCTATCAGATCACACTAGGGTAAATTTATCTATACTTGCATCGAATCAGGTTCTTGTATATCCCATTAAGGTTATTTCAAAAAATCCAAAATATTTGAAAATCTCATCAAAATCCAAAAACACTTGCAAAATCTCAAAAATCCAAAAACATCAAAATCTTGTATAGCCAAAATCTAAAAATATCTAAAATGTTGTATAGCCAAAATCCAAAACATTCAAAGCATCATCCAAATCCCTAAATAGGTCAAAAAGTCAAAAAATCAAAAATATGGTTGTCAAACTACGTTGTCTCTAAGCTTGGGAAAGGCCATCATTGATGTGCCCCTGAGGCATTAGGCCAGTATTTAGGAGTCTATCACAATAAACTGACAATCCATTAATGTTCATATCTCATTAATAAACAATTACTGGTCAGAGTCAGTACAACTACGTCATCTATGTGTTTATAACGTAGGCAAGGCCATCACTAATCATCCCCCAAGGCACTAGGTCAGTTTCCCCTTAGGTCTTGGTCTAAACTCAGAAAAACACCATAATATTTGAAAACATGAAAAAACCCAAAACATTGGAAAACATTCAAAAATCCTAAACAGACTCAAATAGCCTGAAAACCTAAACATTCAAATACATCTAAAAAGATCAAAAACAACCTCAAAACATTAAAAAATGTTAAAAACATTAAAATATTCCTAAAAAAAAGGGAAATAGGATTGGGGTTCCACCTTTTGGGAGATGGAATTGGACCTATTTCACACTTTAGTTCATTAGGAAACTAGATCCCTCAACCAAGTGACTTGATTGAGGAATGGCTAGTGGATTCCTATTGTAATTGGACAAAGGTTCACCATTAAACGATGCTTTAAAATAAGAAATTAAATATACTATGCAAATTCACTATATGACCTAGGAATTTATAAGCATGATATAAGATTGATAAACTAAAATCAAACAGTAAAGTACCTGGTAGAATGATAGAGTCAAAATAAGGTTTGCAACTCTAAAAATCTACTTTTTGAAGTATATTGGGACTAATACACTAGGTTGGGGGTATAAGTCTTCTTACAAGGTTTCTAGGCAGAATCTAGAATCTTCTGATGACTTATCATGATTTGTAGAAAGATGGGAAAAGGGGGTATACTGGGACTAATACGTCAGGTTGGGCATATGAGTCCTATTATTAGGGTTTGATTAATACTTTTGTAGTTGTTACTAATTTTTCGACTCAGCTCAATTGGAGGAGCTAGCTGAATGTTATCACATCATAAAGGTGGAATTGCACTTAAGTTCAAATGTTGTTTCGCATTATTGTCATTATGACATTGAGAAATAGTTATACATTTAAAAGAAGGAATTGAGTTTTCAGAGTGCCATTCGGATGTTGCAGAATTAAAAGAAGTATAGAATTAATAACATGAGCAAATAGCATTTTAGATGCTTTCTTTTATTTCATGAAGAAACTCATTCTTTTTACAAGGCTTCATTTGATTTTACAATCAAAATGATATTACAACATTGCATGAAATGCATTTCCTTTTCAATTGAAAAGCATAATTGAAAGCAAAGATCCACACAAGTCTTGGATATAACTGTTACAACACATTGCTAATAGCACATTGCACTACAAGAGATGCAGAAAGGAAAACACATAAGTGACAGCATAATCATCATTGCCTGATTATCGACGTTTGATGCCGAATGGTGCACCTTGCCTTCTTGAGCTCCATCAACCTATAAGAGGAAGGGAGGGGTGTCAGTGGCTCTAATTATGATGTAACTTATATGGAGCACCCACAATAGTATAGCCTACTATTAACCATGCATTGAAACAATCAATCCAATCAAGTGCAGTACAAAGGAAATGAGCTAAAGGAGAAATAACAATATCATGATCATCATATTCTATTTTTATGCTAACATTGTTTGTTTCCTTGTGCAGGTATAGGTGAAATCACGAAGCTGATCATTATTCGAAGACCAAGCATGTGGAGAAAAATGGGCTCCCACAAGGGTAGAGCTCGGCATGCTTCCCTATTCATTAAATGGGTTTATTTAAAGATACATTATCATGTTCATCAAGAGAAATGAAATACAACTGAAGGAGTAAAAAATAGATTTATCCATCAAGCAACTAAACCAACTGTGCATTCATAACAACTAGGTTTGTTTTCTGAAGGCTATAGGTGAACAGTGAGTTTAGTTCACTAAATGAATTTAACTGAGTACTTTTTCCTTAGATATTGCTGAATAAGTTCATTCTCTATGTTGATCATAATCATATGTCATGCAAGTTCAGTTCATCAATTCTTTCTCTTTACAGTCAAGGATAGTGAATAGGCATATACATTATGCCTTAATGGTTTGTTTTGATTCTCATCATGAAAGAGATCAGTTCTTAAAGTAGTTTGATAAGTGGAACACAAAAATGCATGAAGAGTACCATGTTGCTCAAGCATACAAAAGTTCTGCATAAGTGCATTCGAGTGTTGAATGAATCACCAGTTCTAGTTGATTAATAAGTAGATACAACATTATGAATTGTAATAACAAGTGATCATTCCAAAATATTAAAGAAAGAGCAAGCAATTTATTTCCAGAAAGAGTTTATGAGGTGTCAGTTATGCATAGGAACATATCACTAAGTGTAGTTCATAGGAATACAATGTTTCAGCTAAAAGTTCTACATAAGTGCAATAAACAAAAAGTAGGAGTCCACGGTAGATTCAACTATGATTTAAAGTCTCAAGCATGACAAGTTCTATCTCAAGGGAAGTAGCATGAGTTCAATGTTCGAGTAATGCAAAATGCGGATTCAAGAAGGAATTTGAATGTTTTAAAGAGGCTCAGATTTTTATATAAAGAGCAGTTTTTCAATATTACGAACAAGCTTCAAGAATGGAGAGTATCAGTGTTCATTCAAATGTCTAAGAGGAAGTCATGTTAAAGATCAGAATTTATACAAATTTCTACAAAAGGTTGAGAAGTGAAATATCATGTGAATTAGATTTTCGGTATTTCTAATTTACTCATATGGATGTGTTTTTCAGAACAGAAAATTTAGTATTTTGTCATAATGAGAGTTCCCATTCAATGCTTAGTTTCCTTCTCACTATCAAGCATTTGTATGGAGGAAATTAATAGGCACAGAAAAACCAATATCAAGCAAAGCATCACTGGTCATTTGAGTCAAAACCCTAAGAGTAAATGCAAGTGAATATACAATTTTGTCACCATTCACAAAATTATCCATGTTCAGAATACATGCATTTTTCTTTGAAAATTTCAAATGCCCATGTCATTATTTTGTTTTAGAATTTTAGACTAAACCACTGGTTGTTTTGGGTCGAGCCCATATGGACAGGATCATACAAATAAATTTGCAGTTTCAAATCTATGATACCCACATGTGAGTTTGTTTTCAAAGTGCAAGAAATACAACAATGGAGAGAACCCATATGGGTTTTGTATAAATACAGCAAGAATATACAACAAATGCAAATTTCCTGAGTTGGGTTGAGCATTAGAAGGAAGAAGATACAATTTTATTCAAATTCCCATAATACCCATATGTTGATTTCATCCTCAAATATACATAAAGATGATTTTTTTGTTCTGGGTCGAGCCCAAAATTTATAAAACAAAGCTTTCTATGGATCACATCTGGTGCGGCCTAAACAAGGCCAAAGATTTGGTAAGGAGAGGTCCTTTTAGTTATTGAAGAATGAATTATATAGTTGAGTGTTGGCTTACCAATATGTGGTGTGGAGAATGCATACAGTCGCGGCCAAGGGCTCCATAAAGCATCCATGAAGCAGGAGTTTGAGCTCTCAAGATGACAGTCGAGCTTTCATGAAAAATGTAAGCATTGAAGATACATAGAAGTGATATTAGAGTGTGTAAATCCATGGCCATAAAGCCATAATGAACAAGGATGAGAAGCCATGAGCTATGGCAGGAAGTTTACCTTGATAGTAGAAACAAAAGCACAGCCGCGAATCCTCATGGAGCTTCAAATGGAACCTAAGTTCGTAGAAGAATGACCAAGTAGGCCGAAGTCACACAGAAGTGTAAGAGGAGGTCAGAAAAGTGAACGGGCCATGGCCTTAGTGTTTTCTTGCTCTTTGAAAAGAAGTATAACAATTACAATACAAAGCAAAGTGAAGCTTACCCATTGAAGAGCTCGGCCACTGAAGAGCATGGCGAATTTTTCCAAGTCACTCGAAGTACAGATTCAAGGTCAGTCATGGCGGCATATTCACTAGTAGAGCTTTTTCTCCAAATTAGAGAGTGTGCAAAATGAAGTGATAATTAGGGTTTGACCCTATTTTCTCATGCCCTAATTCGAGCATCATCATCATCCAGAATATTTGATTAAAGCACATGTCAAATTTTGAATGGAGGTTCAAATTCTAATCTTTGCATTATGACTTTATTAAAACCTGAGTCTAATGTTTATGTGAGGGCCGAAATTCTTATGCTAGGTCGGCTTGTAAAGTATTTATGATTTTCTTTGTTTCCTTTGCAAGTTTGGTGTTTAATCTTGTGTTATTGATTTAGGGAAAAATCAATTAATGGTGTAAAGGTGAATACATATGACCTAGGTTCTTTTGTTTAGGGTCATTTACCTTGATTAGGGTTTTATTTTAGTTGATTTTAGAGAAATCAATAAGATCAATGAGATAAGGTGAGAAGTGATGATTGTATAATGTTTTTTATGATTTTTTGAGAAAATCATAATATTGTAGTGGAGAAATAAGGAGCTTTTCTTTTTGCAAAATATTTTTTTTAAAATCTTTAATTGCAAAAAATAGATAAATTGTGCAAATCTGCATCTTGTAAAGCAGAATCATAAAAGCGATATTCTATAAATTGCTTTGTGTTTTCTTGCTATTTTTAGCAGATCTTTTTTGACTTTTCCTCTTGGTCGGATTTCAGACCTATCTTGGAGAGATAAGGTTTTTTTGAGCTTTTAAAGCAAATCCAGCCTATTTTTAGAGGCTTGACAGTGTGATCATAAAAATAGTATGCTTTTTCCTACTTTTATGCAGTTTTTGAGGCATTTTGAAGCCTTTTTCCTTGATCCTTTTTTTGAGCTCGGATTAGGGTTTCTTGAGAGCTTTGTTTTGATAGACTTAGTCTTTTCAGCTCTCATTCTGAGGAGTTCAGATCAGAGTTCCTGCTCAGACACATTTTTTGAGCTTGTGAACACATTAATGTACTCAGTTTTAGATTATGGCATTCTCCTTCAGTTGAATAAAGACAGCATTCCTACTTCTCATTTCTGTGTCCATTTGCAGTTTTAGTTTGATTTTATCTTATGATTTTTGTTTAAAAAATCCTTGTTTTGTCCTTAAACTATAATTCTTAATGCAGAAAGTTCAAAAATATAGGTTGCATATTGTGCTTCAAGTCAAGTCTTCATGCAAATCATTTATGTATCAATTGTTCTTGAGAAGTTGTGAAATATTGCATCTTTCTGAAAACTGTTTGTGAGGAAGAGATCATAATCATCATTAAATCATTATTAGGTTCAGAAAGTCATCTGTTAGAAATAGGTTTTTATGTTCAATCATCTTTTATCCCTTTCCTTAGAGGCTATTTTAGAATAGAATTCATCATTTGGAGAACCATCTCACTCTGGAGATTCCTTCTTCGTTCAGATCACCCACATCTAAAGAAGGTTTCCATGTTTCAGTAGTTTGTTGAATATTGCATTCAGCAAGGTGCAAAATTATTGACAACAGTTTTTGGCACGCCCGGTGGGACTTTGAAAGCTACTTTCATAGAATATTTAACATTTCAACTTGAGGTTTGGTGTATGCAGCAAGTTATTCAGCCTTTTGGAGGCCATTTTTCAATATACCCGGCGACTCCGTTCTCTGATTTTCAAGCAGATCTAGTGTGAATAGCGCACAAAAGAACACATACTGAAGGGTCAGGTGTTCTCTTCAAAAATTTCAGCCTTTGGAGGCATAGTCATCAAACACCATGGCGACTCCGAGAAGCCTTATCTGGCCTCAAAATGATCAAGTGCTGGTATGCTTTTAAAGATTCCATATTTTCTTATTTTTTTCCTTTAAGTGAACAAGCATGTCGAGACTTCATGATGATATGTCATACCATCTGCCATATCATGAAAGCCATGTGTATTCATATTCATATCAACCATACCAACATAATCATGCTGCTGGTTTCAATCCCCCGACTTTTCAAAACCAGCATGTACAGTATAGTTGCTACCCACCCACCCCTGCTCATTATTTATCTCAGCCCTCCTATGTTAAAAATCATTCCCAAGATATCGAAGACTTGAGTTTCAAAGAAATAAGGCTGAACTATGAAAGGAAAATGAGTCAAATAGATCAGCAGGAGGAGATGGCAAGTATAAAAAGCGCGCTGCTTGATTACATGAGTCAGCTTGAGGAGATCAAGAAGAAATATGAATATAATCAACACCAGGAGGAGCTAGCTTATGAAGCCTATCTTTATGAGTAGGAATTAGAAATCCAAAGAACACAGTTTGAGGAAGATTTTGAGAGGGAAGCAGTTGCACAAACAAAGCTTCTGCTTTCCCAGTTTCAAAGGCATGAAGCCTAAGCTTTTCCAAGCTTTACACAGGGTGAGCTTCCTAGCATATCTAAAGTCGACATACCAAGTTTTAGGTAGGATAGATCTTTAAACTCCCTGGACCCACCTCTTAAACAAGAAATCCCACATTTCCAAAGCTTTCATTCCTTACAAGTTGAGGGAAATGATTATAGCCCACCTAGTACAACTACGGATTAGCCCCTTGACCAGCAGTCTTCATTGCAGGAAAGCCAAGAATTTCCCCAAGCTTCTTCACCTGAAGAATCCATGGGTGAACCCTCTAATCAAAATACTTTACTCTTCATAGAGGAGCTTAGAAAGGTAAACCCGTTGCGTTCGGCTTTGGTAGTTTATCATTTGCAGTAGTAGATTGAACAGGAGAAGCCTTCTCCTGAGGAATCTTTGAATGTCCTCACTAATGAGCTGCCTTCTTTCGTGAACCAAGTTGAGGAAAGCATGCTCACATCCGCAATAGCTACAAATCAAGGCCAAGAGCATATTTTAGGGAGCAATGACCAGGTACAACAACGAGATGTCGACAATTACTTTGAAGTATGTAGTTGGTGTAGTGATGATGAAGAGCTTGAAAATCAGAAGCAATTAGTTGTCGAGTTGCAGGTTCAAGAATCAGGACAACAGCCTTAAGAGGCCAAAAAGGGTGAGGTGAGTCATGATTGCATAGCTTCATTTGATGATCTTCCATGTTTTGTTGAGCATGATGAGGAAAGCATAGATATGGTCATGGGTCAGCAACATGAGGTTGAGGTAGACAAGGCTAAATTGGAGTGTTTTTCTTTGAGTAGTAATGAAAATTATGAGCAGCTTCCTTTCTGGTGTAAGGAAGAGCCAGAGGTGGTTACATTGATAGAAAGCATGTTGGAAGAGGTTGTCTCATTGTTTGGACATTTTCCTTCCTCTATTGAAAAGGAAAATTTTGATTCAAGTTTTTAGGAGGTTGAGCTGCATACAAGCATTGTTCAGGTTGAACAAGAGCAAAGATTAGATACTACTCTTCAAAACATTCATCATAAGGTCAGTAATAAAAATTCAATCTTTGTCATTTCAAGAGGCTGCCCCATCAGATACTTAGCCAATTCAGAGGCCACTGAAGTACTAAAGGTCATACTTGCACCCAAGTATGAGGATATAATCAAACAAGAGGCAGTTTTTGGAATTGCAACTGAAGGCGATCAAGTTCAGCTCACTTGCCCAATTCATGGAAGTGATATGCATGATCATTTTCAGGGTGCAAGTAGGTTTCTATGCATTTTTTATGAAATGTTGCAACAGTCTGTTGAACATCTACTTGTGTTTCATGTTTTTTTAGTGATACATAATCATGTAGTGCGTCAGTCGCTGATTAAAAAGGGGTGTTATTTCACCCAGCCTATGAATGGTTTTGTTTGACCAGCTACTCTAGCTGGTTAAAGTAGGTAGAGTAGGTTGCAAATAAGTGTGTTTCGCACATTTAATTTCAATAGTTTTGCTTTCTCTAAGCACTGCTGCGCATTGTCATGTTGGCCATTAGGGCCTGTCAGATTTCTTTCAATTCTGTTTTGTTTTCTTGCTGCTATTTGGAGTGTTGTTGTTCAAGTTTCTGAGTTTCAGAGAAGGGGCAGAATTGACTCTGTGCCCAATGAATTGTTTAAAGGCCACTGATCTATGCTTAGTAGGCAAGCATATAGCGGAAATCACCAAAATTTTACCAATTTTTTCCCTCAGCTCAATTAGAGGAGCTGGTTGAATGTTATCACATCATAAAGGTGGAATTGCACTTAAGTTCAAATGTTGTTTCACATTATTTTCATTATGACATTGAAAAATAGTTATACATTTAAAAGAAGGAATTGAGTTTTCAGAGTGCCATTCAGATTTTGCATAATTAAAAGAAGTATAGAATTAATAACATGAGCAAATAGCATTTTAGATGCTTTCTTTTATTTCATGAAGAAACTCATTCTTTTTACAAGGCTTCATTTGATTTTACAATCAGAATGATATTACAAAATTGCATGAAATGCATTTCCTTTTCAATTGAAAAGCAGAACTGAAAGAAAAGATCCACACAAGTCTTGGATATAACTGTTACAACACATTGCTAATAGCACATTGCACTACAAGAGATGCAGAAAGGAAAACACATAAGTGACAGCATAATCATCATTGCTTGATTATTGACGTTTGATGCTGAATGGTGCACCTTGCCTTCTTGAGCTCCGTCGACCTGTAAGAGGAAGGGAGGGGTGTCAATGGCTCTGATTATGATGTAACTTATATGTAGCACCCACAATAGTATAGCCTACTATTAACCATGCATTGAAACAATCAATCCAATCAAGTGCAATACAAAGGAAATGAGTTGAAGGAGAAATAACAATTTCATGATCATATTCTATTTTTATGCTAACATTGTTTGTTTCCTTGTGCAAGTATAGGTGAAATCACGAAGCTGATCATTATTCGAAGACCAAGCATGTGGAGAAAAATGGGATCCCACAAGGGTAGAGCTCGGCATGCTGCCTTATTCATTAAATAGGCTGATTTAAAGATACATTATCATGTTCATCAAGAGAAATGAAATACAACTGAAGGAGTAAAAAAAAAATGTATCCATCGAGCAACTAAACCAACTGTGCATTCATAACAACCAGGTTTATTTTTTGAAGGCTACAGGTGAACAGTGAGTTTAGTTCACTAAATGAATTTAACTAAGTACTTTTGCATCAGATATTGTTGAATAAGTTCATTTTCTATGCTGATCGTAATCATACGTCATGCAAGGTCAGTTCATCAATTCTTTCTCTTTACAGTCAAGGATAGTGAACAAGCATACATTATGTCATGATCCCACAATAATGGGTTACAGTTTTTAGCCAAACTTGACATTAAAATCATGATTTTTCACTAGACATTCACTTTCTTACATTTATAGTAGCTAAACCATTAAGGTTTTGAAGATGAATCAATCTAGTTATTTGTTAGATATTTTGTGTAGATTCTAATTATATTTAAAAATAAATAAATAAAAAATTGTGAATCATTTTATGTAATTTTTAATAACTTATTTTTTCTACTAATCAACATTTTTAAAAAGTAATGTTTACTTCGGCCCACTTAACTTTTTTTATAGATAGGATACAATTTTAATTTTTAAAATACAAGTTTTTCACACCAATATCTAGGGAATGGATATTTTTTCATAATTTTTTATTACATATATTTTTTTTAATTAATTTTCCAAGTCAGCGTAATTATAATTTGGACAGAGGTGTACTTCGGCCCGCATAACTTTTTTTGTATTCATTTGAATTAACTTATTCTTTTTTTGTTAAAATAAGGACATGAATACCTAGTGCACATGTATTTTTTAGATTTTTTTTCTCTATTTTTCTATTTTTTCGTATGTGTGAAATAAAGAACTTGATGTTCATTGAAAATCCTACATTCACAAGAAATGAAAAATAAATATAATAATCAAATTAAACATATTTAAAATTATACTTTTTGGGAAGCTTATAATAACGGTTGTGGGCTTATAAAAAATAAATTTTAAATGAATTCATTTGATCACCCAAAAGGTAAATCAAAAGTGGTTTTTTATCAGATTTTTGACAGGTGTAGAGGACACTCGATTATAGGTATGGTTTAAATCTAACAAGGTTCTATCCAAGGGGGTTTGATCAATCCCTCTTTAATTAAAATAATTTAAATGGAACCTTTAAAGTCATAAATCATTGTATTTTCTAAAAATGTGTGATTTCAAGCAAAAATCAGGATGACCCAAAAAGTGTAACCCATTATTGTGGCAGCATCATATGCCTTAACGGTTTGTTTTGATTCTCATCATGAAAGAGATCAGTTCTTAAAGCAGTTTGATAAGTGGAACATAAAAATGCATGAAGAGTACCATGTTGCTCAGGCATACAAAAGTTCTGCATAATTGCATTCGAGTGTTGAATGAATCACCAGTTCTAGTTGATTAATAAGTAGATACAACATTATGAATTGTAATATCAAGTGATCATTCCAAAATATTAAAGAAAGAGCAAGCAGTTTATTTCCAGAAAGAGTTTATGAGGTGTCAGTTATGCATAGGAACATATCACTAAGTGCAGTTCATAGGAATACAATGTCTTAGCTAAAAGTTATGCATAAGTGCAAAAAACAGAAAGCAGGAGTTCGCGGTAGATTCAACTATGATTTAAAGTCTCAAGCATGAAAATTTCTATCTCAAGGGAAGTAGCATGAGTTCAATGTTCGAGTAATGCAAAATGCAGATTCAAGAAGGAATTTGAATGTTTTAAAGAGGCTCAGATTTTTATACAGAGAGCAGTTTTTCAATACTACGAACGAGCTTCAAGAATGGAGAGTATCAGTGTTCATTCAAATGTCTAAGAGGAAGTCCTATTAAAGATCAGAATTTATACAACATTTCTACAAAATGTTGAGAAGTGAAATATCATGTGAATTAGATTTTCGGTATTTCTAATTTACTCATATGGATGTGTTTTTCAGAACAGCAAATTCAGTATTTTGTCACAATGAGAGTTCCCAATCAATGCTTAGTTTCCTTCTCACTATCAAGCATTTGTATGGAGGAAATTAACAGGCACAAAAAAACCAATAACAAGCAAAGCATCACTAGTCATTTGAGTCAAAACCCTAAGAGTAAATGCAAGTGAATATACAGTTTTGTCACTATTCACAAAATTATCCATGTTCAGTATACATGCATTTTTCTTTGAAAAATTCAAATGCCCATGTCATTATTTTGTTTCAGAATTTCAGACTAGGCCACTGGTTGTTTTGGGTCGAGCCCATATGGACAGGATCATACAAATAAATTTGTAGTTTTGAATCTATGATACCCACATGTGAGTTTGTTTTCAAAGTGCAAGAAATACAACAATGGAGAGAACCCATATGGGTTTTGTATAAAGACAGCAAGAATATACAACAAATGCAAATTTCTTGAGTTAGGTCAAGCATTAGAAGGAAGAAGATACAGCTTTATTCAGATTCCCATAATACCCATATGTTGATTTCATCCTCAAATATACATAAAGATGATTTTTTTGTTCTGGGTCGAGCCCAAAATTTATAAAACAAAGCTTTCTATGGATCACATCTAGTGCAGCCTAAACAAGGCCAGAGATTCATTGGTAAGGAGAGGTCCTTTTAGTTATTGAAGATTGAAGTATATAGTTGAGTGTTGGCTTACCAATATGTGGTGTGGAGAATGCATACAGCCGCAGCCAAGGGCTCCATAAAGCGTCCATGAAGCAGGAGTTTGAGCTCTCAAGATGACAGTCAAGCTTTCATGATAAATGTAAGCATTGAAGATACATAGAAGTGATATTAGAGTGTGTAAAGCCGTGGCCATAAGGCCATAATGAACAAGGATGAGGAGCCATGAGCTATGGCAGGAAGTTTACCTTGATAGTAGAAACAAAAGCACAGCTGCAAATCCTCATGTAGCTTCAAATGGAACCTGAGCTCGTAGAAGAATGACCAAGCAGGACGAAGTGACACAGAAGTGTAAGAGGAGGTTAGAAAAGTGAACGGGTCGTGGCCTTAGTGTTTTCTTGCTCTTTGAAAAGAAGTATAACAATTACAATACAAAGCAAAGTGAAGCTTACCCATTGAAGAGCTCGGCCACTGAAGAGCATGGAAAATTTTTCCAAGTCACTCGAAGTACAGATTCAAGGTCAATCATGGCGGAATATTCACTAGCAGAGCTTTTTCTCCAAATTAGAGAGTGTGCAAAATGAAGTGATAATTAGGGTTTGACCCTATTTTCTCATGCCCTAATTCAAGCATCATCATCATCCAGAATATTCGATTACAGTACATGTCAAATTTCGAATGGATGTCGAAATTCTAATCTTTGCATTATGACTTTATTAAAACCTGAGTCTAATGTTTATGTGAGGGCCGAAATTCTTATGCTAGGTTGGCTTGTAAATTCTTTATGACTTTCTTTGTTGCCTTTGCGAGTTTGGTGTTTAATCTTGTGTTATTGATTTAGGGAAAAATCAATTAATGGTGTAAAGGTGAATACATATGACCTAGGTTCTTTTGTTTAGGGTCATTTACCTTGATTAGGGTTTTATTTTAGTTGATTTTAGAGAAATCAATAAGATCAATGAGATAAGGTGAGAAGTGATGATTGTATAATGTTTTTTATGATTTTTTGAGAAAATCATAATATTGTAGTGGAGAAATAAGGAGCTTTTCTTTTTGCAAAATATTTTTTTTAAAATCTTTAATTGCAAAAAATAGATAAATTGTGCAAATCTGCATCTTGTAAAGCAGAATCATAAAAGCGATATTCTATAAATTGCTTTGTGTTTTCTTGCTATTTTTAGCAGATCTTTTTTGACTTTTCCTCTTGGTCGGATTTTAGACCTATCTTGGAGAGATAAGGTGTTTTTTGAGCTTTTAAAGCAAATCCAGCCTATTTTTAGAGGCTTGACAGTGTGATCATAAAAACAGTATGTTTTTTCCTACTTTTATGCAGTTTTTGAGGCAGTTTGAAGCCTTTTTCCTTGAGCTTTTTTCTGAGCTCGGATTAGGGTTTCTTGAGAGCTATGTTTTGATGGACTTATTCTTTTCAGCTCTCATTCTGAGGAGTTCAGATCAGAGTTCCTGCTCAGACACATTTTTTGAGCTTGTGAACACATTATTGTACTCAGTTTCAGATTATGGCATTCTCCTTCAGTTGAATAAAAATAGCACTCCTACTTCTCATTTCTATGTCCATTTGCAGTTTTAGTTTGATTTTATCTTCTTTTTTTTGTTTAAAGAATCCTTGTTTTTTCCTTAAACTGTAATTCTTAATGCAGAAAGCTCAAAAATACAGGTTGCATATTGTGCTTCAAGTCAAGTCTTCACGCAAATCATTTATGTATCAATTGTTCTTGAGAAGTTATGAAATATTGCATCTTTCTGGAAACTGTTTGTGAGGAAGAGATCATGATCATCATTAAATCATTATTAGGTTCGGAAAGTTGTCTGTTAGAAATAGGTTTTTATGTTCAATCATCTTTTATCCCTTTCCTCAGAGGCTATTTTAGAATAGAATTCATTATTCGGGGAACCAGCTCACTCTGGAGATTCCTTCTTCGTTCAGATCACCCACATCTGAAGAAGGTTTCCATGTTTCAGTAGTTTGTTGAATATTGCATTCAGCAAGGTGCAAAATTATTGACAACAATAGCCTCTAATGATATTTCATAGCTTCCTTCCTTTCCAATCTTCAAGTCTAAAAATTTGAATTTTGGTCTTTAGGTGAGTTTCCATAAAGATGACAACTTCTTGAAAATTTTGAAAAACTTTTTCAACTTTTCCTTCAAAGGATATTCAAACTCTAATTCACCTAGATCTACAAACACACATCAAGAGAGAAAAATGTTGTTTTGTTAGGGAATGGGGGTTTTCCTTGGTCAAACCCCATTTTGGTAATTAAACCTTGAAATGAAAGAGAAAATCATGAAGGAATGATGAATGAACAAATGCAATGTTGCAACTCACCAAACCCTTGAAATGAAGGTTGCAAACTTGTGTGAAATGGCTTCAATGGATGTGGATCTTGACTCTTTATTGAATGCTTGAAACTTTATCTTGAATGCTTGCTTGAATCATGAAACCTACATCACAAATGTTAGCTCGTAAACACACATGATGCATGAAGGCTTTAACATGATTCTTGAATCTTATATGTAGCTCCAAATGCTTGATGATTTTCTCTTGAATGCTCTTGCAAACTCTTGCATGAATACTTGAAGGCTCTTAGATTGTTTGCTAGCTTGTTAGTTAGGAGAAATTTAATGAAATGACCTTGTATTTATACTTGTTTATTCTTAATTTCTTGAAATTACAACACTACAAGCCAACATTTGGAAATTGAATCTAAGGATAATAAAATCCTACTAAGAATTCGAATTAAAATAGGTCCTGCTAGGTTGGGTGTATGAGTCCCAGAGGCTTAAAACCGGGACACATACTTCAAGAAGTGTTATGTTCAATTTGACATTTGAAATTAGTGCTCGAGACCTAGAGAGGACACATATGCCCAAATGGGCATATGGGTCCCAAATCCCTAAATCTGGAACACATAGCCAAAAATATTAAATTGTGATTTACCATTTATTATATTTCAGGATTATCCTTAGAAAAATGAATTTAACTAGGCTTGTGGATGCAAAATAGGACCAATTAAGGCATAAATAAGCTATATTTTAATAGGGAGGACCCAAACAAGTGTCAAAATGTAAAGCGATACATTTTTCTACACCACATTTAGCCCCCACTTTAGTGAGAGGATGACCTTGCGCAAAACTCACACTAAAGTAGACAAATTCGCATCAAGAGGGGTCCAAGTGTACTAATGCTAGTGAGATTGGATGACAATGATCAAGAGGGATGATCAAGCCCCCAAGATTGAGATCCTATGGAAAACCAACATAGGCACAAAAGAACACACATGTTAATGATGTATGAGGCAACAACAAGATACAAGCATACACTACTAAAGACATAAAGAAGAAAGAAAAGGATAAAGAGGGTGGATCAAGCCTCGACAATCTATCCAACACAATGTGCACCAGGTCTAAGTTGTTTGTCCAAAAACTATTTACAAGTGGAACATGATGTCCACTATGCAAATAAAACACATGCTCACAAGGGCTAATGGAATCTGATATCCACTAAGTGAGCCCCCAAAGAGGTGAAACACACACGCACGCAGCCAGTATGTGCCCACATAGATAAGAAAGTGGCTATGGGAAATTCATTCCTATGGTTAGCTCCCATACATACTAACCATAGCAAAGCTATACCTCCTTATAACTTTGATAAGCTACCACACAACATGAATAACAAGATTCATTAGGAAAGCAAAACTTCATATGCCAACACCCATGAACAAACAGGATGGCTCCACAGGCAAGAAAAGTGTGTTATGCAAGGTGGCCATATAATGGTTATTATAAATGAAAAATAGTGGAAGGTACATTCAAAGGGGTTTTTCTTAGTTCATGTAAGGTCCCAACCTAGGGAACACCATGCCTAATGTCTCCAAGAGAGGACCAATCAAAGAATAGAAGATTCACAACTTAGGGAATGCACTCTGCTTGGCATTTCTACTAAGAGGAATATAATATGCTAAGAGAGATCATGCTCTTGGAGGACATCACATCCAATTTCATCACAAAGAGAAATACACATCGCATGAAGTAAGAAGACCACACAATGAAACATGAGTTATAAACTACAAAAATAATAATGCCAATATATTCCCCCACTTTAAATAAATTGATAAACACCCTGTTGTGAGAAATTACTTTAACGTAGAAAATGATAAATTCTTAACAATAAAGACAACATGAGAGCTTATTTGGGAATCCCTATGCCACATCATATGTTTCCAAATGAAGCTACGTCATGGAAACGATTTTCCCACAAAATGAAATCCCAGAATAACACACAAGAGATCCATGGATTCAGGTTCAATATGTTTGCTACAATTTTGTTAGAGAGATTGAAAACATCATCATTCCCCAAATACTCATGGAACGGGAGGAATGATACAAAGAGATTGAAAACAAAGAAATTCTTTTGGGTCAACATGGAAGAGACCTAAATGTCTCAACGCCTTGTGTCATCCTCAAAAGGAAAACACAAGACAGAAAAGATAAAGGTTTACGACATATAGAATAATGTAGATACAAATAGAGGATGTCACAAAGACAGAGATACATCAAACAGAATGGTATGGGAGATCACATTATGCACATGCAATCACACACATAATATGAAAAAGAAAACAAAGACAAGACTAGTAAGGCACATGTGAGTCAACCTATAGCAGGTCATCTGCATCGCAATCTCGGTCGCTATATACGAAAGGCGGACAACTAGCCAAAGGGACAATAGCAAGTGGGATACTAGGAGCATCACTAAGTTCAACACATGGTGAGTCACTCTTTTTAGGAGGATCATCATGGTTGTTATCATCTAAGCTCATGGAAGAAGAAAACAGTAAATTCAATTCATTATGCACTTCCTCAATTTTAGCAATCTCGTCATCATCATGTCCAAGTTAACCACAATGAGAGTTTGAATGATAATGTCCAAAGAAGGTGTTGGTCATTGTTGTGGTTGCGATAAAAAATCTTTTTTTGTGGTGAAGAGGGAGACTCGTTGTGTATTGCTTCACTTGAGTTGTGATGTTGATTTTTTTTTTGTTATCTTGGTTTAACCTTTAAGCAATAGCACGATGTCTAAGCCTATGCTCTCTATCATTTTTGTTTCTTTTGGTATAATTTTCAACTTGTGTTTGTGTAGGAGTAATTTTATCAACCATAGGTTTATTTTCTTCACTTAGAGGAGGAATGGAAGGAACCATTGGAGGATGTTCAACCACTTTCTCTTTGGCTTTGTAAACTTTTTTTATATTAGGAGGCACAACAGGATTTTTTTGGTTGTCTCTTGGTTGTTTTTAGGAGATAGGAAAAGGATGTTTCTTGGGTTGGACTTGGTTACTTAAAAGGTATTTTGGCTCAATCATGGTTTTTTCAAGGATAGGAGGCTCAATCATGGGTTGAGGCATGTTTAGAAGGGATAATTCTACTATGCGTTTTTCCTTAAACTTTTTATAGGATTTGAAAATAAAATCTTCATGAGGTTTAATAGGTTCAATAGGATCAGGCCAAAATAAATCCAATGAGAAATTCCCATGGGAAGACATGGGATTAAAGCCACTATGGTGCATAATAAAGATCTCATTGTCAAAGAAAAACTTTTAAAAATTTATGCACAATCGAAGGGATGACTTCCATGGAGCGTAGCCATGGATAACCAAGCTTCACATGGAATTGATTCGACATTGGGATGATGGAGAATGAGGCATCTAATTCTTTCAGTCAAACTTTTAAAAGAAGGGTGATTGAACCTATCATAGGACACACAAAACCATTATGAATTTTTATCCATGCTTTCAGTTTATCATATGTATCTTGATAGAGTTCATGCACAAGTAAGAATTCTTCGGTGATTACATTCTCTACACATATTGGATCAATTAATATCCCATTAATAGGCTTGTCATTGATTCAGCCGGCTATGTAAAGAGGACCATCAAGTACCTTTCTAATTATATATTTTGATGAGAAAGAAATTTCAAGAGGTATTTTAGTTTGGCCAGGTTACAAGGTTGAATTTCAATCAATCCAACCATATCCATAGGAATTTGTTCATTAGTATCCATGTTGTCATCATCTGTGTCAACATTCATTGCATCATTCTTAGTTTCACTAGCTTTGACAAATGAAATATTATGATTTGGCCTGGGGTTGGTAAATATTTTTAGGTTTTGGTTGGGAGGGGCAATGGACTTATGACCTTGACTATTGACACCACCAATTTTAATATGATTGAAATCAATGAGGTCTTGCACCATGTGTAAATAAGACACTTACAATGTTTTGTATCATGTCCATTTTGACGATGAAAATGACAATAGGAATTTGATCTAAAGTTTAGAGGTAATGGCTTAGTAGGATTAGGAGCTTTAACAGGAGGTAAGGAAATCAATTTCTTTTCTAGAAGTTGTAACATGGTGTTATGGAGGTGAACCATCAATTTTTGTGGTTTTATTAACTTCTCTTGCACTCTTAGGGATTTTCACCTAAAAGGAGAGAGATAGACCCCAAAAACTGTGGTGGTTCACTCAAACTAAGGTATGTATGATGTAATTGTGACTAAATGCAATGATCTAGATGTAGCTAATTGATAAAATTTATTGTTTATGAATGCAAAACTAATGAAATATGCAATATTTGAAAACATAGTGTGATATGCAGAAATGAACTAAAAACATAAACAAATGCAAATAAAATGAATGAGACTGAACAGAGTGCACCTGGAGATGAAATTTTGATGCTGGGAGATTCTAGAATCTATAAAAATTCACTGTTGATGACCAATGGGACTCATTCGCCACTAATGGCAAATTAGTCCTCTAAAATTCTACAAATTAAGGGGTCAAGTTTGTGGGTCCAAATCTGCACTTGTCTTCTTGTCAGGTTGACGAAGTCAAATCTGCATAAAACAGGTTGAATGATTTCTCCAAGCTTGAATTTGGTCTTTGATGACTTGTTGACCACTTTTCAACACCTATTTCTTTGACAAATTTGCCTACAAGACTTGTAAACACACATGCAAAGAGGGAAAAATGGTTAAGGGTTAGAGTATAGGGATTTGCCTTGGTCAAATCCCACTTTGGTAATCAAACCCTTGATAAAGAAATGAAATGAAAATAAGAAAGGAATGATGAATAAACAACATGCAAATTTCCTAAACTCACCAAATCCTTGTTGAAGTTTGAAGATATGTTAATTGCTGCTCCAAGATGCTTGATGATTGCTTGGTTGAATGATGCTATGATGGATTGAATGCAAGAATTCTAATTGATGATGAATGAGTGAATGAGATGAATGGGGGTTGAAATGGATGGAAAAAAGCTTATTTATACACACTTATTCCCTAATTACCCAAAAATACATCACAGGCTGACATAAAGTCTTAATGAATAAAAACCTGAAAGAAATTTTGAATTATTTTGAATTTTGAGCCAAGAGGGACTCATTTGCCACCCATGGAAAATGGGTCCCACTCTAATCTTGCAAGTGGGTGTCAGGAATTAAGTTGCTTTTAATATTGTTTGTTAGGTTTGAATTCAAAAACACACTTAATTATGACCTGTAAGTGCATAAAGGGGCCAAATAAAGCATAAGAAAGGTGTAAATGGTGATGACAAGCCTAGAAAAGCATGAAATCTTGTTACAAGACTTTACAACACTTTGAAATGGGACTTGATAATGGATAAAAAGATTATTTTTAGATGAATTATAATAAGAAGAGTCTAGAAAAGTGTAGAAATGTGTTAAAACACCTTCACAAGACATCATAATTTGAATATTAAGGACCTAATGTGAATGCATAAGTTACATTGCAACATTAAATCAAAGCAAAATAGGTCAAGAATCATGAGAGAAAGACCTAAAATACCATGAAAATGTCAAAGATCCATTTTTCTATGGTATAGGAGGGTATCGGGTAAGGGAGTAAATTGTCTATTTGGATCCACAAATGTAAAAGGATTTTTCTTCTTTATAGCATGATCTACTTGGATATCAACATGTTGGGTTGGTTGAGGGGCTTTTAGTTGAAGAAATCCTTTATTTTGTTTCCTAAAAGGTTAGTAATTGTTTTTGAGTTACAAATTTGGGCTTTTCAAGACGGCTAGAGGTGGGTTTTGTTTCACGACTACTAATCGAGTTTTGATAATCATGAAGGGCAGTACACAATTGTACAAAGGAAGGAAATTTCATCATTCCAAGCTTATCTTGCATCTTATTTTGTAAGTTCTCAATGAACATTCATTGAAGGTGAGGATCCAGAATCTTTATGTTGATTTGGGAATAAAGTAATTGGTAGCCTAAAAAGAAGTCAGTAACCTTTCCATAATCTTTTTGCTTACATCTCATCAAATCAACTAATGTCATCTTAGGGGTCATGTGCACTTGGAAATGGTTGATAAAAGCCTCAAAAAGTTCATTTAATGAACAAATTGAGTTATTCGGTAATGAGGAAAACCATTTTAAAGCAATATCTTTCAAGGACCTAAGGAAAATCTTATTCAAGATTTTATCTTCAAGGATGAAATCACTGCATAAGATGGTGTAAGTGGAAACATGGTTAGAATTATCTCCTTTCTCTCCATATTTCTCAAACCTAGGAATCTTTATACCTTGTGGTATTGGCATTCTTAATATCTCCAAGGATAAGGCATTGCTTCTGACATAGTATGAAGGTCAGCCATTTTGATTTTGGTTTATGGTGGAAATTTTTCATTGAAGGGATGAAACATTTTGGAAGAGTTGGTTAAGGATGGTGTCATTGGTTGTGGTTTGAGATGGAGGTGAATATGGTGGATTTGTAATTTGTATATGTGTTTGAAGAGCAAGTGAATGGAACACTTACGGGAGGTAAAGTGGCAGGAGATATGACATGAGATGTGTGACATAGAAAATTGGACCCTCGTGACAAAAGAGACAATTTCATCTAATTAGACCTACCTTTGAGTACCCTTATACTGTTCATTCTTCAAAATAGCATTTATAGTCCCATGAGACCCATTATTTTTTATCTATAGGCCCATTTTACCTGAGAAATCACTTAAAACCCAACAAACAACACTTAATTCTTTCATATCCCAAAAACCTACAGTCAAAAATTAGTAGTGGGACCCATTCACCACCTTGGGCGAATGAGTCCCCTTTGGTGGGACCCATTCACCAAGAGTGGCAAATGAATCCCTTTTGAGGGAAAAATCAATTTTGAGCGGGAATTTAATTAATTCAACTTAAATTTCTGGTGAATGTCAGCCTCTTAGGTCTAAATAATGGAAAAATTAGGTGTTGCTGCTTATAAATACTCATTTTAAGTCATTTTACACATCTTTTAGTCATTTTCACAAAAGAAAATTCTAAAGTCAAGTCTTCTACAACAAGCTTCATTAGCAATGTTGAAGTTTTAGGGCAGCAAACTAGGATTTTTTCAGGCCTTGAAGCTCACTTTTTTATCAAGATTCAGCATTTCAAAGGGTTTATGATGGATGCATATGGTGAATCATGGAGAAATATAGGTTGAGGAGATGAAACTAACCATCAAATCACACTTAAAGACTTGGTTTCAAAGTGATTCCATCTTCCATTTTCACTCTATCTTCAGATTAAGGTTTGAATTTCATTTGCATGTCATTTTATCTCCATTTTTGTTGTCTTGTGAGATTTCTAGGGTTGAGATCTTGCATCACACAAATCACATTTGCATTTCTTATTCTAGCACAATAGAATAGGGTTTTTGACATGTACTTCAGACTTTCCTAGTCTTTAACACATCTAAGGCTAGGGTTTTATGCAATTTTTTCTCCATTCAAGGTTTAATTACCCAACTAGCGGTTTGACCAAGGAAAACCGCCCATTAGACAAACAATTTTAAGCTATTTTGTAGGAATTTTCAAAGATCCCAACTCGAGTTTCCGTCAGAAAGTGTTGTATAGGTGTCAAGGTGCAGAATAGAAACTTGAAATCACATAAATTTAAAAGTGGACTAATTCACCATGCATGGTGAATGAGTCCCTCCTGAGGTGCCATTTTGAGTTAGATGCAAATACAAACACCCAGTTGACAAAAAATAGTTTCTAGGCAGAAAAACCCTGACCTGGGACTAATTCGCCTAAGGTGTCAAATGAGTCCTACTCAGCTCAAAATCAGATTTAACAGATTTTTAGATTGATTTCCAGTCCTCCTCAACTTTCCAAGTGCACACATTCTGAAGAACAACTCTCTGTTTGGTTTAATTTGTATTTTTGTTCATTCTTTTATGCTTTTTGCAAACATCACCGTGTTTTCAAACATTGCATAATTCTTAGGTTTTGCATTCATAATCAGTCAATTACTTAGCTTAACTACATTTATTCCATCTCATTTAGTCTAAATAACATCATAAATTTCATAATTTGAGTGAACCACATTGATTTTTCATGAGGTTTATCTCTCTCCTTTTAGGTGAAACATCCTAAGAGTGCAAGAGTAGCCTATAAGCCTCATGCCCAAAAATCTATGGTTCATTTTGGTGAACCTGCATATTGAACATCATATCATTTTGATTTTCATTTATACTTGCATCTTTGGACTTAATTTCCTTGTCTTTTGCATTGTTTTACATCCTAGGGATTCTTGAAATTGCATTAGTGAAAGCATCATTTAGAGTTCCTTATTGAATCTCATTTCATTAAATCATTCCAACATTCTGAATTTTCAATTTGTATCTACATTGTACAGACCTCAAAACATTCATAAAAGTAAAAAAAATTAGAAAAAACCTAAAAATACCTCCCCTAGGACTCATTCGCCACCTTGGGTGAATCAATCCCACTGCAATTTTTGAATCATATATTCTAGAATCTAGTTTATTACTTTGCACATTTACGT
The DNA here is from genome assembly GCA_007258455.2 of Sequoia sempervirens. Taxonomy (NCBI): domain Eukaryota; kingdom Viridiplantae; phylum Streptophyta; class Pinopsida; order Cupressales; family Cupressaceae; genus Sequoia; species Sequoia sempervirens. The sequence continues at coordinate 31,544 of VDFB02330786.1, forward strand.
TTCCTACAGTTTCTTTTTTGTCATAGTTCAATTATTTCCTATTTCATTAGCATAAGCATCATTTTCTTTCATGGTATTTATGGATAGTCTTATATTTTTGCACATTTCCTTTTCTGTATTCATTCCTAGTTCTTTTAGATCAAATAAAAACACAAAACAACCTTTCATGCAAATGATTCAATTTAGAAACAACATCTCATACAATCCCCTTAGTAGTGATGATGTTGACAAGTTAGATGAAGTTCTTTAGGACTTCCTCTCACTCACTTCATCAACAAACGCTTACAATGAGAAACTTAAACCAATTAATGATAATTTATCCCTCAAACCTTTTGGTTGTGATGACTTTGATCCGTTAGATACAGCCCTTTAGTACTTCATCTCGCATAAGTCATCCACTAAGGTTTGTTGTGACAAACTCACAATAACAAACGATAACACCTCTATTGTTTATCCACAATGTTTTAAACCACTTGATGATAACTTACCCCTCAAACCTTTTAGTTGTGATGATTTGGACTTGTTAGATGAGTCTCTTTAGGACTTTATCTCACTCAAGTCATCCACTAAGGTCTATTGTGAGAAATCTAAAACTAAGGATGTTAATGTGATTCAACCTCAACTTATTATCTACCCACCCTCACATAAAATTCATCCTTCCAATAAACCTGAGTACACTCTTTACTTACCTAACACCAATGTGTTGCAGCAATCAAGTAATGTTACTATTGCTCACATATATAATACCTGAAACAATCCGCAATCGCCGCAACCAACACCAACCTCTTTACCTTTACCTAGTCTACCTAGTGCTCCTCGTTTCCTCCCACACACAAAGGAGTATGATCTTGTTCAACAATTAAAGAATACTCTTGCAAATATTTCCCTTTGGGATTTACTTCAGAACTCACCAAATTACCACACTATTCTTCAAACAGCCTTAAAACAAATTGCAGTTCCTCCTAGTACAACTCTGAATGATGTGGCAACTTTAATCCATAGAATGAATCAAACTAATCTAGACATTACTTTCCATCAACATGAGCTCCCTCTTTTAGAGTTGCACAAACAAAATGAAGCCTTTGTGATAATTGCTCAATTCAATCGCATAGGTATCAAAAGAACCCTTATTGACAATGGTTATGCCCTTAATGTGTGTAGTGTGAATCTCCTTGATAGATTGCACGTTGACGTCACAAATAATACCTGATTATGTATCCATTCAAGGATTTGACAATACAACAAAGCAACCGCTCGAGATAATCACTTTACCTATTACAATTGGAGTGGCTACTTTGCAAACTCCTATCCATGTCATGCCTTATGATCTTTCGTATAATCTTCTTTTAGGCAGGCCATGGATTCATGAGATGAATGTAGTGCCTTCAACCCTTAATCATATCATGAAATATGTCTATAGCAATCACATTTATCAAGTGGAAATAGACCCCGAGCCTGAAAGTTTCTTTCACCTTGAAAAAGGAGTTATAAGTCCTCTAAAAACATTAATTCCAACATCCAATATAGACCCTCTTGAAACTGAGCAAAACTATGAGGAATTGGTATCTAAATTCTTTGGTGATGATTGGGGATCCTTAGAATTCACACCTTCATTTATGGGTGAATACATAATCAAACAAAAGACAAATGACAAACAAGAACACCCAACCATCATGTCAACTCAAAATTTTGAACAATCTTCTCAAACATCTATCTCCTCTACTTTGGACGAAAATGCAACATACACAACAAATTTTGATGAGATAGATTATCAATCCCCACCTAATCCAACAGAAATGGAATGACTTTATGGAAAAGGCTATGAACTTGTGAAACAACTAGGATATAATGGAAAAGGGTGTGGAAAACATGAACAAGGTATTTATGTTCCTATCGAACCGAATACACAAGAGACAAAAACTGGATTAGGCTATTCTTTTTCCAAGATAACAAAAGCTACTCACTGACCCTCTTTGAATGTTAACACTATTACATGTCAACCAAAACATAAAATCACCATTAAACATCCTGAATTTCTTGATATAAACTTACAACCATCATGGAGATATGTTGATAGTGATGAAACTTTGAAACAAATGTTAGGAGTTTATGATAACGCATCCTCTCCTACTTCCATGAAATGAATTCCTTGTGCTATGATCATTACCAAGCAAGAAGAAAGTGATATCACTAAAGAACCCTGAGTCTGAAGTTCCTAAATCTAATGCACTCCCTTTAGGAGATACAATTGATGTGTCAATGGACATTGATGATACAGACAAAGTTATTAAGATTGGGAAGTGCCTTGATGATAAAGAACTACAACTTTACTTCATTATTTTCCCAAATTTTTTGCTTGGAAATATTCTGATATGCCAAGAATTGATCCCAAAATTGTAACACACAACATTCTTCTTGCTCAAAATGATAAACATGTTTGTTAAAAGATAAGAAAAATGCATCCAAACATAGCCTTGCATGTTAAAACAAATCTTGAAAAACTCCTTGATGCAGGCTTTATTCAACCTATTGATTATTCTCCTTCAATCTCAAACATTGTCGCAATTGCTAAACCTGATAATCGTATTAGGATATGTACGGATTTTTGTGACTTGAATAAAGCTTCTTTAAAAGATTACTTTTCACTTCCTAATATTGACATGATCGTAGATTCAACTGTTGGGCATGCTTTATTATCATTCATGGATAGATTTTCTGGTTATAATCAAATCCTTATTAATCCTCAAGATCAATACAAAACTTCTTTTACAACTGTTTGGGGATCTTTTTGTTGGGTTGTGATGCCCTTTGGTTTAAAGAATGTCGACGCAACTTATCAATAAGCAATGAAATTAATCTTTCATGATTACATCCACAAAATTTTGGAAGATTATGTTGATGATATCCTCACTAAATCCTTAACAAGACAAGACAATGTAAATGTTCCTCGAAAAATCTTTGAATGAATACATAAATATAATATGCGATTAAATCCAAAAAAGTGTGTCTTTGGTGTAGATAGTGGTAAAAATTTTGGGTTTGTCATATCTCACAAAGGCATTGAGGTGGACACAAAGAAAATTGATTCAATTATTAGCATGTCAACTCCTAGGAACATTTCTCAATTACGAACGTTACAAGGATAAATTCAAGCTATCTATCATTTCATTGCATCTTTAGCTGATCACACATTATCTTTCATGCATCTTATTAAAAAGGGTGTACCTTTTGATTGGGATGAGGATTGTAAATAGGCTTTTGAGAGTTTAAAGCAACACCTTGCAACTCGACCTGTTTTACAACCCGTCGTGCCAAACAAATCCCTTATCTTGTACATAGCTGCATTAGCCCATGCTCTTGCAACATTTTTGGCTCAACAAGATAATCATGGAAAAGAACATCCTATTTATTACATCAGTTGAACCTTAATTGATTATGAAACTCGATACTCACCAATTGAAAAAAAATGCTTAGCCCTTATATTCGCTACTAGTAAGTTGCGACATTATTTACTAAATGTTGAAATACAAGTCATGACAAAATTTGATCCTCTTAAACATCTTTTCAACAAAACAGACCTTTATGGATACTTAGCTAAGTGGGTGATGTTGTTAATTGAGTTTTACATTAAGTTTGTTTCACAAAAATCAATCAAAGGATAAGCCTTAACTGATCACTTAGTTGATGCTCCTTCTCCTCTTGCTTTACCTAATCATGACTCCTTTCCTAATGATAGTATCTTGACCACTGATATTAAAACATGGGAATTATATTTTGATGGATCTAAGTGTAGAACAGGTTCCAATTCTAGAGTGGTATTAATTCCACCCGATGGACAACCTCTTCCCTTTTCCTATCGATTAAATTTCCTATGCACAAATAACACAACTGAGTACGAGGCATTAATCACGGGTTTGTGAGCTACTTTAACAATGGATGCTAAACATATCAAGATCTTTGGTGATTCACAATTAGTTATCAAACAAATCAATGGTACATATCAAACTAAACGTGATAAGTTATCAAAATACAAGGATCTTACAATGAAACTATTAGAGAAGTTTGAATTGTTCACCATTGATAACATCCCACGAAAAGATAATCGACATGTGGATGCAATGGCAAGTGCAGCCTCTCTTATATCCCCACTCAATCCTTCAATAGACTTCACCTTCGTTATTCATCCCATCATGAAACCTTTGATTGATACTCAATTAGAATACATTTTAACAATAGCTCAAGATAACTCGTGCGAATGGTATGATAAAATTTACCATTATTTAAAAGATGGTACCATTCCCAAGCTTACAATGACAAACACTCAAAAACGTTTATGCAAACTAGCAGCTAAATATGTGATTCTTGCTAATGTGTTGTATTGAAGATCCTTTAATGGTTTATTACTAAGGTGTCTAAAGGATTCAAAAATCCCTATAGCCCTTGAACAGGCTCATGTTGGTGCCTGTGGAGGTCATTTTGAGGGATGGATGTTAGTGCAAAAACTTATCTGTATGGGTTATTATTGGAGATATATGGAGAAGGACTGCTTCGCTTACGTTAAGCAATGCCACAAATGTCAAGAATATAGCAATTTTATCCATGCTCCTATTTCTAAACTTCGTGCCCAATTTCCCATTTGGTCGTTTTCAGTATGGGGATTGGATCTTATTGGAAAAATTTCACCTCCATCTTTTGTCAGACATGCGTTTATCATAACCGCAACAAACTATTTCACAAAATGGGTGGAAGTTATCCCTCTTCATTCTAAAACTATGAAATTAATTTGTTGTTTCATATTGGAACACATAATTTCTTACTTTGGACTCCCTTTCCAATCGTTATAGACAATGGAACCGCATTTAAGAATAACGAAGTCAAGAAATTTCTTGAAACATTCAAAATTCAACATCACTTTTCAACACCGTATTATCTACAATCTAATGGACAAGTTGAAAACACTAATAAATTCTGGAACAAATTCTAAAGAAAACTATTAACAAACATCATAAGGATTGGCATACGCAATTACATTATGCAGTTTGGGCTTACAGAACGAGTGTTTTATTATCAATAGGAACTACACCTTATAGCCTCATTTATGGCATTGATGCAATCATGCCCATGGAGTTAGGAATTTATACTTTGTGAATTGCTACTTTGTGAATTGCTCTTCAAGACCTTATTGATGATGCCACTTATAAAGAACAATGATTACACCAACTTGAGATGCTCGATGAAAAGCGCATTAACACTCTTGAGCATCTCCAAGCTTACATAAAAAATTACAACTAAAGCATAGCTCACATGTCAATCCTAGAACGTTTTGTAAGGGTGATTTTATTCTTTTTGAGAATCAACATAATACTAATGCTGACAATGAAGATAAAGATAAATTCAGCTCTAATTGGTTAGGACCTTACATAGTTGAGACCAATTATGGGTCTGGTGCTTATTTCTTAACGGAGCTTGACGAAACACCCCTTAAAGAACCTATTAATGCCGCGCATTTGTGTCAGTATTATCTTTAATCCCTTTGAATAGTATGATTGTTTTAAATAAATGTTGTCTAAAGTTATTTGATGTCATTCTAAATAACTTTTACATTGGTTCATTCTTGACAACTAAACTTGCATTTGTCCTGAACACTAAGGTAATTATTTAAGCCCATTTTATAATTACTTTAGGATTCACACTATTCATTCTCGTCCTATGTTAAGTTAGATCCTTATGTGAGTTATAGGTGTATTTAATTTAACATATTCTCTTCTAATCAACAATGTTGTATCTACAACAAAACTAAAACATGTTTTACATTACATCACATTTATCCTGTTAAATCATGTAGACATTAAAATTAAATAATTTTACCATAAGTCATTTAATTAATCACATTGCATTTAAAATTCAAACCCAAAGAGACATATCATAATAACACCAAATGCGCATGTCTATATATATATCAAAGTTTTATATACATCTCAATATCATATACAAAATCACAAAGGTTTGTGAGAGCTAGACCCCTCAGGCTCTGGCACTCATGATTGTGAACTACTGAATCTGAGTGCAAACTCCAGACCCTGTACTCAACCAACAGCCATAAGATGCTCCTCTTCCATCCAATCACTCTTTGCTCGTACCTGTTCTAGCTCTACATGCAGTCTCTCGATCTCCACTAAGGTATGTGATTATTGTCCTACACTCTTAGCTTGATGGAGTCGTCTCCTCATGCTCTCATATGTTGCCCATAGCCTCGCGAAAGGTCTGAGCAACTCTGGATCCTCCTCCATGATCGGTGGGGGCATGTAGTAAGGATCCATCTCCTCCTCGTTGATGGATGCAGGCACTATCTCCATGGCAGCCTGATGATAGAACTCTCACCAGTCTCTCATCTCTCCTGCAAGATAGACAATATACACAATCAGTAAAAATCATCATGATATATACATATATGTATAAACAAAGCATAAAATATGAAAGTGAATGCATAAAATCAAAAACATCATTACCTATGTCTCTGTTCAGATGAGGGATGTCAACCTCATCCTCTCTGGGGGGCAAGGAGGATGTGCCAACCTCTCTCTGACTGTGGGTGTTGGTGTCTGTTGTAGCTACTGTACATGATCTGGTCCTGTAAGCATGTGAGGACTCTCCATGCTCGAACCAATCCTCAACTGCTACCTCATCACCTCCACTCAAGGGTGGCTCCTCCTTGTAATACTCATCCTCCTCATAATACTGCTCCTCCTCATCCTATCCTCCATCCTGGTCCTCATAGTCAGGATCGACCTCTGAATTATACTCATCATCGATCACATTAGTAAATATGTCTGTTGGCCTGTATCGTACATCCTCCACTCTATCCTCTAGCTCATCTCTCTCATCTAGTGTTGGTCCTACATCACCTATAGGTACATCCATGGGGAACATAGGGGTTGGTCATGTCACTAAACACCACTCCTCATGCTCATCTGTGTTGTTGACATCATCAACATCGGACGTCGATGGCTAGTTGTGATCTTAATCATCGGACTCACTCTCATGAACATGATCTATGGTAAGTTGAATAGTATCACCTAGTCTTTGGGCACTCCGCACTTATCACCTAATGAAGTGGCATGCCCTCAGTGGTGTCTGCACCTACCCAAATTTTCGTATGACTGGTCCATAATAGAAAGGTTGTACAACATAGTCATGCCTCCCAACTAGAAACATGTCCATCTACATCCTCCTCAGCTGTCCTATGGGATTTGGCCACTATAGAGTGAGTAGATAAGGTCTCCATAAGATCTCATCTCCCTCCAGCCAGTCAAATCTCACCCTCCAAAAGTGTAAATCTTTGTATTGCCACAGGCATCGCAGAGGATAGTCGAATGCTCATGGATATCCTACGGCTATAGCACAACATAATCCAACAGGCTTGGTGCATGTGATATGCTCGAGGCACCACACCTATAGAAGCATGCAATGCACCATACTGTCTATCTCTCAAAACACAAATCTGCCAAGATCATAATATAAGTGTGTTAGAATGCAGCGGCCCCAAGCATAGACTGTCTTGTCCTTATACATCCCTCGAATAAAATGTACCAATCCTCCATCTAAGTGTGTCGCTCATCCATTAGGATTGAGAACTATTAGTTTTAAGATCATATTTAAGAAAACAAAAAATGCAACACATAATACAAATGAACACAACACTTTTACCCTAGGAAAACCCTCCTCGAGGGAGAAAAACCCAGCCATAAATATATCACTTATATATTTAATAAAAGAGCATAAATCTGATTTACAATTAGGCCACACACTAGGCCAAACTGGTGCAATGATTATAGCACCTCTCTAGATGCAAATACACAAGCAATATCGATCTCCTTGAATATATATCAATCTGTTGTAGATAAGCAACTCCTCTTGAAGAATGTGAATTCCTTAAGAATAATAATCGATCTACTGATAAGGATAATCTTCACTCAAAAAAAATGTGTGAACTTCACTTGATAATAATTGGATGATAAACTGAATGATAGCTGCCTTATATTTATACATAACAAGAAGTCTCTTCATGAAATTTCAGCCTTGTTCACCAAACAAGGCTTCTTTTTCTAATTGGTCGGCCTAAAAATAATAATTATATATTTATAGCAATTTGTCTCCTTCCATTTAATATGAATTTATTTATTATTTAATTTCAAATTCATGGGAGAAAGAATCTCCCGCCGCTACAGCATCAACACTCCCTCTTAGCTAGGGAGGTATCTTTCTTGATATCCATGTCATGGAGTCTCTCAACATAACATCAACAATGGCTACACCCATTTGTGGAAAAGAGTTCATCACAGAGTCACTCAACGTGATATCGTCATGGAGTCACTCAACATGACGTCCACCATGGCTACTCCCATATGTGGAAAGGAACATGTGCACAAGTTCCCATCACAAATTCACTCAACGTGATGTCATCATAGAGTCTCTCAACATGACATCCACCATGGCTACTCCCATGTATGGATAAACACAAGTACAAAGGATTCATCATGGAGTCTCTCAACGTGATGTTGTCATGGAGTCTCTCAACATGACATCCACCATGGTTACTCCTAGAGGGTGGAAAGAACCACATCTCTGTCTCAAAGATGGACAAGGGATTTCACCTAGAATTTCTCCATCTTAGAGAAAAATGCATTACAAGGGCTTTCACCTCATACTTCTCCATCACAAATAAATATACACTAACAAAGGCTTTCACCTCATACTTCTTTGTCACAGAGAAATATACATTAACAAGGGCTTTCACCTCATACTTCTCCATCACAGAGAAATATACATTAACATAGATTTTCATGATGATATGACTCCCTCTGAAGCTCAAAGTTCTTACATCAACCTCCTGACCTCCTCATCCAAGGTTGCCTCTGTTGGTTTGTCAGACTCCCTCTGAAAGTTAATTCCTCCTCTTCGAAGAAACTAATTGCAATGACAACCTGAATAGGTTCTTCCTCTTCGAGAGATGTCTCCAGCCACCAACTCAGTCCCATGGCTGCAAGCTATGACTCCATGCTTGATCATTTCTCCAGTCAACTTGACTTCCTCACAGGATGCCTCAATCTCTTTCTCTATATGCAATCTCTCATCACCCTCTTGCTCCTCAATCCATCCTAGAAGCATTTTAGAGAGAGATTACTAATATTTTAAACTACATCAAAGAAATATCAGTGCTAGAAGCATACAAGATTCACTATCCCAATGTTATAGCATGAATTAATAACCACATAAAATATTCATTCAAGTTACAAGCATAAAAATACTTATCTCTTTATGTTTGTACACCAATGAGCTAGACCTATAGTTGTGCCTCATCTTTGCCACCTTCACTCGATCTCGGCCTTAGGGAAAGTGGGAATATGAATCGATTGTTTAGTAGAGATTGAAGACTTCATTTAAATCTTAAGATTACATTATGAATCAACACACCCATACTCATGTGATGAAAGAGTTTAAGTAATCAAAAGAGTGAAAATAAATCATCACGACTTCCTTCCACACAGCCAAAGAAAATATGGCATAGGAGAAATGTCACAAAGTGTTAAGCCACCCTTAATCAACGAATACCACAGGAGCCATCCTCCTTACATCACCACTGCAACCACATTGAATATTTATTTGTGCATTGAACAGGCATGTGGCTTTAATCATTACTTCTAGACTGAATTTCTATTTAACCAAATCTAATCGGATCTTTTCCTAGACCTCGCTCTGATACCATGTTAGTTTTAGGATCATATTTAAGCAAATAGAAAATGCAACACATAAGACAAATGAACACAACACTTTTACCCTAGGAAAACCCTCCTTCTTGAGGGAGAAAAACCCAGCCACAAATATATCCCTTATATATTTAATAAAAGAGCAGAAATCTAATTTACAATTAGGCCACACACAAGGCCGAACTAGTGCAATGATTATAGCAGCTCTCTAGATGAAAATACAAAAGCAATATCGATCTCCTTGAATATATATCAATCTATTGTAGAAAAGAAACTCCTCTTGAAGAATGCAATTTCCTTGAGAATAATAATCGATCTGCTGATAAATATAATCTTCACTTAGAAAAAATATGCAAACTTCACTTGATAATAATTGGATGATAAATTGAATGATAGTTGCCTAATATTTATACATAAAAAGATGTCTCTTCATGAAAGGTCGGACTTGTTCACCAAACAAGGCATATTTTTCTAATTGGTCAGCCTCAACAAAATAATTATATATTTATAGCAATTCGTATCCTTCCATTTAATATGAATTTATTTATTATTTAATTTCAAATTCATGGGAGAAAGAACCTCCCGCCGCTACAGCATCAACAAGAAAAAGTTCCACTATGTGCATCATAATCTGTCTAACAATAGGTGTTCATGAATATAGCAGCATGGGAAGCTTGATCCACGCTCTAACACGCTCATCATGCACAGGTCCACCTAGGCAATACTGCATATCCGCCTTCTTTTCACGAAATGACCGATCCCCCCAGAAATATACTCACTCTCCCTGAATGGGAACTTAAAGAATGAAATGTACATCCTTGAGAGTGATGGTCATCTCCCTGGTAGGAAGATGAAAGGTACAAGTATCAGCATCCCAATGCTCGCACAAGGCCATAAGCATGGCGTTATGGTATCTCATAGGTGGCATAAGATATGCCCAATAGATTCCCACTATCTATAAATTCTTTGTCTCTGCTACCGATAACGCTGGAGCATGATCCCTCAAAAACATAAGTTGTCTTCCCCCTAGCTATTGTCGCAACCAGGCAGGAACCTATCAAAGTCATCACAAAATGCTCTAAAATCCATCTAATATCTTCAATTTTCACATATTTAATCATGAAAGTGTGCTAAAGTAGATCTAGTGTGCTTTGCTAATGGCCCTAGATGCTTTAGAACTCTTTTTGGACATTTCACAAATAAACGAGACATTGTGCGAAGAAATGGGACACTTTGCGAAGAAACGGGACACTTTGCAAACAAATGGGACACTTTACAAAAAAAGGGGACACTTTTCAAAAAAAAAATCCAAGATCCTAAATTAACCTATCCATGTGCATTAAAAATCATTAAATTATTACAAAATCACAAGGCGAAAGTTGCAGAATCAACTCACCTCATAATACAGCTCGATGTGTGCCACCTGCTCTCGAATCTCATCCAACTGCAAAGGTGTGTAATCCCGTCTACTTAGCATTTTCTACTCTCACTCGTAACTCTCAAGCTACAAGAAGGTAAAATGAAATAGCAAGTGACAAGTTACTTTCTTCTACTTCTTTTAATCTCTTTCCATCTTTACTCTTATGCATTAACTTAGGGTTATTTTATCTTAAGAGTTCATAAAACATCTTTTCTTCAAATCAACATAACTAGAGCTAGGAAAATTTGTTTTTGATTCCGCTTGATGCATTGGAATCGTGATTCCACACCTGAAATCATCAATCATCTATTGTTATGTGGAATGGTACTTGGAAATTCCCTACGATATGATGTTTCTTCTTCGATGTGGCTAGATTGCTACCTTGATTCCACGTCTGTAAAGAAAGCAGAATAAAGGGGGGCATACATCTACCCTCGAATTGGATTCCTAGGATTTAGACAAAAGGATTTTTGGAAAATTGATGAATGTGTGTTGCAGGATGTGGTTCCTAATGTTTTGGTTTTGTAGATAACTACACTGGGGGCTTCGTTCTTCCATCTTTTGAATGAGTATCCTTTTTATGTAATAAAGTGCACTGTTTAGAGTCCTTTATCTTACATAAGCACGTAGAGTCATATGGGCACTAAAGTGGGGGCTAAATGTGATGTATAAAATTAGACCCTCTTGACAAAAGATACAATTTCACATCTAATTAGACCTACCTCTAAGTACCCTTACACTATTCATTCTTCAAAATAGCATTTATAGGCCCCTTTGACCCATTATTTTTTATCTAGAGGCTCGTTTTACCTGAGAAATAACATAAAACCTAACAAACAACACTTAATTCTTTCATGTCCCAAAAACCCACCTTCAAAAATCAGTAGTGGGACCCATTCGCCACCTTGGGCAAATGAGTCCCCTCTGGTGGGACCCATTTACCAAGGGTGGCAAATGAGTCCCTTTTGAGGGAAAATTTAATTTTGAGCAGGAATTTAATTAATTCAACTTAAATTTCTGATGAATGTTGGCCTCTTAGGTCTAAATAATGGGAAAATTAGGTGTTGTTGCTTATAAATACTCATTTTAAGTCATTTTACACATATTTTAGTCGTTTTCACAAAAGAAAAAGTCAAGTCTTCTACAGCAAGCTTCATTAGCAAAGTTGAAGTTTTAGGGCAGCAAACTAGGGATTTTGTAGGTCTTGAAGCTCACTTTTTAATCAATATTCAACATTGCAAAGGGTTGATGATGGATGCCTATGGTGAATCATGGAGAAATCTAGGTTGAGGAGATGCAACTAGCCATCAAATCACACTTAAAGACTTGGTTTCAAAGTGATTCCATCTTCCATTTTCACTCTATCTTCATATTAAGGTTTGCATTTTATTTACATTTCATTTGCATGTCATTTTATCTCCATTTTTGTTATCTTGTGAGATTTCTAGGGTTGAGATCTTGCATCACACAAATCACATTTGCATTTCTTATTCTAGCACAATAGAATAGATTTTTTGACATACTTTAGAATTTCCTAGTCTTTAACACATCTAAGGCTAGGGTTTTATGCATATTTTTCTCCATTCAAGGTTTAATTACCAAACTAGGGGTTTGACCAAGGAAAACCCCCCATTAGACAAATAATTTTAAGTTGTTTTGCAAGAATTTTCCAAGATCCCGACTCAGGTTTCTGTGAGAAAGTGTTGTACAGGTGTTAAGGTGCAAAACAGAAACTTTAAATCACAAAAATTTGAAAGTGGACTAATTCACCTTGCATGGTGAATGAGTCCCTCCTGAGGTTCCATTTTGAGTTAGATGTACATCCAGACACCCAGTTGACAGAAAATAGTTTTTGGACAGAAAATCCCTAACCTAGGACTGATTCGCCCAAGGTGGCAAATGAGTCCCAATCAGCTCAAAATCATATTTGACATATTTCTAGATTGCTTTCTAATCCTCCTTAGTTTTCTAGGTGCACACATTCTGAAGAACAACTCTCTGTCTGGTTTAATTTGTATTTTTGTTCATTCTTTTATGCTTTTTGCAAACATCACTGTGTTTTCAAACATTGCATAATTCTTAGGTTTTGCATTCATAATCAGTCAATTACTTAGCTTAACTGCATTTATTCCATCTCATTTAGTCTAAATAGCATCATACATTTCATAATTTGAGTGAACCACATTGATTTTTCATGAGGTTTATCTCTCTCCTTTTAGATGAAACATCCTAAGAGTGCAAGAGTAGCCTATAAGCCTCATGCCCAAAAATCTATGGTTCAAGATGCCACAAAGGTACAAGGATTTCTAGTGGAAATACCCAAGGTAGGAATGACATTACTAGTAGGTTGCATTGTTGTGGTAATTTGAGGGTTGGTGTAAGTAGGAATAGAGGCAATGGTTGTAGGAAGAGGAAGTTGGGTCCCTCCTTGACTTTGAGCATTGTTTGAAGTTTGAGCATAACTAGCCATTGAGGTAAGGTGTTTGCCAAAAATTTGAGTTAAGTTGCGTGCAATCTCTATTCCTTTTTCACTTTCAATCATTCGGTGAATGTTATCTATGGTAGGAATAGCAGTGTTTGAAATGTTTTTAGTACTCACCAGGTTTTTTAGATGTGGCAATTCTTCGTGGATTTGGATTAGGTTTTCTTGAGGGACACTAGCAACCATCATTTCAACACTTATCATACTACTTGAAGGTAAAGAGTTGTCAATGGTATTGCCCATACCTAGTGCACTAGTGTCAACACTATGAGTGAAAGAGCTAGATAACCTAAGATCCACGATGAATGTGTTATCCAGGGATGACATGAGTCTCGAACTATGTCTCACTATAGTATTAGTAATAGGACACCAAGTTGTAAGGAAGGATAATGATTGTGAGATAAATACAATGAACACAAGATAAATGATATGCTTTAATTCCAATTCTTATGTTTACAAATGCACTTGAAATGAAACCAATTATGAAAAGATTGCCAATGACAGTAATTTTGCAAACTGAAATAATAATGTAAAGATACCAATTAGAAACACATATGACAAGATTTTAATACTCTAAAATATAGATTTAGACCTAATCCGGGACTAATACACCCAACTGGGCATATGAGTCCCAATTAGGGTTTATGGAAGGTTCAGATAGTGAAAAACAAAGAGCACAGAATACCCAAAAATATGGAAAAAAGACTTGTATAGGGACTAAATCCCCCAAGTGGGCGAATGAGTTCCAAGTTAGAGTTTTTAAGCATGAATCAAAAAATTTTGAGTTGATTTTAATGTTTCTGGGTTGTATGCTCAATTGACTATTTGCAATTATAGATTTCCAATGAAATTGAGTGATGCAAAATGCAAAAATGCAAACTATATGCACTTTTCTCTTTAATGCAATATTTAGAAGTCCTAAATGCAATTCAACTAGTACAAATCTAATACAAAGTTAATGTAACCTAGATCTAGGACTACAATATTCTCCAAATTGGAAATTCAAGGGTCCAAAGGTTGGGTTCACCAAAATGAACAAAAGGGAAATAGGATTGGGGTTCCACCTTTTCGGAGATGGAATTGGACCTATTTTACACTTTAGTTCATTAGGAAACTAGATACCTCAACCAAGTGACTTGATTTAGGAATCACTAGTGGATTCCTAATGTAATTAGATGGGGGTTCACCATTAAACAATTCTTTAAAAGAAGAAATTGAATATACTATGCAAATTCACTATATGACCTAGGAATTTGAAAGCATGAAACAAGATTGATAAACTGAAATCAAAGAGTAAAGTACTTGGTAGAATGATGGATTCAAAACATGGTCTCCAACTCTAAAAAATCTTATTTTTGAAGTATACTAGGACTAATACACCAGGTTGGGCGTATGAGTCCTACTACAGGGTTTCTGGGCAAAATTTGGAATCTTCTGATGACTTATCAGATCTACAAAAAGATGGAAAAAAAGGGTATACTAGGACTAATATGCTAGGTTGGGTGTATAAGTCTTGTTATTAGGGTTTGATTGATACTTTGGTAGCCTCTAATGATCTTCTCTAGCTTCCTTCCTATCTAATCTTCAAGTTTGAAAATCTGAATTTTGGTCTATAGGTGAGTTTTTGTGAAGATGGCAACTTCTTGACAATTTTGACAACTTTTGCAACTTTTCCTTCAAAGGATCTTCAAGCTCCAATTCACTGTTAGGGTTAGAAAGGAAGATATCTAACAATTAAATGCAGATTTAATTAATAAACAGAGAAACTAAAAACACACAAAATAAATTATAACACAGAATTTAACGTGGTTCACCCAATCTGGGCTACATCCACCAAACCACAGCCATCCAATAATTTTATTATCCAGTGCAAAAACCTATTACAATCTTGTGAATAATCGTGTTTTTCATCATACTATAACACCCATCTGAACCCCTTTTTATCAAGCTTAGAAGCTTCCAAATTTTGGGTTCTACAAAATTGGATTTTTCTTTTTTCGTTGATTTTTCCCTTTTTTGATGATGACGCGAAAAAGTAGGAGGAATTTTTTTCTTGGGGGTTTCCAGCCCCAGACCCCAGCAAGGATACATGCCAGGGTGTACAATATACCATGGGCTATATAGTATATCATGATAAGTCGCCACATACCAACAATCTCCCACTTGGAGACTGATCCTGGACGATATTGCTCCAATTACAACTCCCACTAGAAATAAGTACCTTGGACCCTACTGCTCTGTTATACTTGAATTCAACCTTGAAGGCCAACTGAAGCTAAAGAGGAGCTCAGCTTCTCCTTGTCATCGCCTTCATAAACATATCCGCTGGATTGACATCTGTATGTATCTTGTCTGGCTTGACCTATCCATCCTCCAACACCAACCGAATGAAATGATATCTCAACTATGTGTGTTTTGTTTTAGAATGCAAGGCAAAATTCTTTGCAAGATGTATAGCACTTTGGTTGTCTGTAAACAAGTAATTTTTAGCTTGTTGTTTGCCAACTCATTCATGAAAAGTTGTAGCCATATCATCTCCTTTGATGCCTCTGTTGTAGCAACATACTCTGCCTCTGTGGTGGATAAAGCAACCACCTTTTGTAATCGAGAAATCCAACTCAGTGCTATCCCACCAACTGTAAATACATAACCTGTGGTACTCCGCCTGGTACCCTGCCAAATCTGAGTCAACACAGCCTTTTAAATTAGTGTTACAGCCCCCAAAATATAAACATTTATTGGATGTACCTCTCAAGTACCTAAGAATCCATTTTACCGCATTCCAATGCTCAACTTCGAGATGACTCAAATACCTACTAACAACTCCTACGGCATGTGCAATATATGGTCTCGTGCATACCATGGTGTACATTAAACTTCCTACAGCTGAAGCATATGGTACCTTGTATATTTTTTCTTCCTTCTCTTGTGTCTTTGGACACATATCCTTAATCAATTTAACATGACTAGGTAGAGGTGTGCTGACAGCTTTTGCATTCTCCATATGAAATCTCTGCAACACCTTTTCAACATAATTAGCTTGAGATAAAAACAATTTTCTCTTTTTCCTATCTCTACAAATTTTCATACCAAGGATTTGTTTTGCTGCCCCCAAATCCTTCATAGCAAAATATTTTGCTAACTGTTGTTTTAGCTCACTTATGTGATCCATGTTAGACCACTGCTACAAGCATGTCATCAACATATAAACACAAAATAATGTAGTGTCATTATCCAACCTCTTAAAATAAACACAATGGTCAGGAATTACACCTGTTGTAGCCTTGCTCAGCCATAAAACTATCAAATTTCAAGTACCATTGCCGAGGTGCTTGCTTCAAGCCATATAAACTTTTATTCAATTTGCACACTAGTTTCTCCTTACCTTTGACCTCAAATCCTTGTGGTTGGTCCATATATATTTCCTCTTCCAAATCACCATGGAGAAAGGTTGTTTTAACATCAAGCTTGTTCTAAATGCAAATCTTCAGCAGCCACAATACTTAAAATAATACGAATAGAAGTCATTTTAACAACTGGAGAAAAAATCTCATCAAAATCAATACCCTTTTTCTATGCAAATCCCTTTACAACTAATCTGGCTTTAAATATCTTATTACCTCCATCCTCCTCTTTCACCTATAAACCCATTTGTTTGGTAAAGCCTTTTTACCTATAGGCAACTTGCATAATTCCCAAGTCTAATTTTTCAGCAAGGATTCCATTTCTTCTTCCATTCCATGCTCCCACTGAACTTTGGTATCCACCTGCATAGCTTCATCATAATATTTTAGTTCACCAGCATCAGTTAACAAAATAGTATACAAAGAGGGAGAAATCTTTCTGGAGGTCTACTTATCCTTGAAGATCGTCTAACAGGAGTTTGTGGTATTTGTTGTTGTTGTTGTTGCCCAGCATGAGGAACCACTGAAACATCATTGTTTGGAATATCATCCAACACTGCATAATCATTTTCTTTCGTCTCATGTTGCAGTAACAGATCTTTGTACAACACTTTCTCGTTGAATATGACATCCCTGCTTCTCACAATTTTTTGATTTTCAAAATCCCAAAGCCTATAACCAAATTCATCAATGCCATATCCAACAAATATACATTTCTTTAATTTTTCATCAAGCTTGGTTCTATTTTGAGAATCTACATGTGCAAATGCTTCACAACCGAAGGTTTTGAGAAAAGAATAACTCACCTTCTTACCTTTCCATGCTTCCTCTGGAATACCACAACCCAAAGGATTAGAGGGACCTCTATTAATTAAATAAACAATAGTGTTTACAGTCTTTTCCCACATTTTTAAAGGCAGCCCAATATGCAATCTCATAGTTGTGCACGCTCCATTATTGTTCTATTCATGCGCTCAACCACTCCATTTTCTGTGGAGTCCTTGGAACCATTTTCTCCTATGAATGCCATTAGAGGAACAATAATCTTCAAACTCTTTGCTGCAATACTCACCACCATTATTAGATCTAAGACATTTTAACTTTTTACCGTCTCATTCTCAACCAAGCTTCTCCATTTTTTAAAAGTTTCAAATACATCAGATTTCTGCCTAAGGAAATAAATCCATACCTTCCTAGTTGCATCATCAATGAATGTAACATAATATAGAGAGCCACCAAGAGAAGATACATGAGCTAGTCCCCATACATCTGTATGCACAAGCTCCAATTTCTCATCTTTCTTTTGCTTCCCATCCTTGAGAAAACTTACTCTCTTTTGTTTTCCATACACACAACTTTCACAAAAATCCATATTAACACATTTTAGACCTGGTAAAACATTATTTGAATGAAGTACTTTCATACCTTTTGCACTCATATGCCCAAGTCTATTATGCCACAGTGCTGATTCAGAGTCCACAACAATTGTATGATCTTCTACCTTGCGGCAATTGTTCACGAACATTGACCTTTTACGTAACAATTAAAGTAGAAGGCAGTATGACCTATACAAAGATATAAGGTGCCTACTTTCACACATTTTTCTACCACTAAGGCACCCTTTCTGACCTTCCATTTTTTATCACTAAATGTAGCAACACAACCTTCATCATCTAGTTGCCCTGCTGAAATTAAATTTTGCTTAACTTTGGAACGTGTCTTACCTCATGTAGTAGCCAATGATTCCCATTCTACAACTTAATCTTGATTCTTCCCTTTCCAAAAATCTGATAGGGTTCGTTATCTCCTAAATAAACCAGCCCAAAATCCCCTTGGACATAATCAAGAAAATAACTTCTATGGGGGTAGCATGAAATGAATCCCTTGAATCTAACACCCAAGAATCATGAGCATTATCAAGGGAAAGAATCAAAGCATCTTCATCAGATTTATTACTTACCACATTTGCCTCTTTACTTCCTTCTTTTTTGTCTCCTTTATTTTTTCGAGACCAACAATCTTTCTTTAAATGACCCGGCTTACCACAGTACCAGCAATCCCTCTTGTCTCTAGATTGGGACCTTTTGTCCTTTGATTTTCCTCGTGACTTCCCACGATTTCCAAAAAATTTTCCTCTCCTTTGTTCTACCCCTACTTTCTACATTCAAAACACTACCTGATGTGGATGTTCCACCTGAGCTTTTCCTACGAATTTCCTCACTCAAAATAACACCAACAACATCATCAAATTTCAATGTATTCAAACCAAAAACAGAATTGCTAACAGCCATTACCAAGCTATTCCAGCTTTTAGGCAAAGAACACATAATCAAAAGGCCCCTAACTTCATCAAAGTTTACTCTTACAGAAGTTAATTGACTGGTGACCATATTAAACTCATTTAAATGATCAGTAACTGACCCACCTTCTACCATTTTCATATTAAATAAACACTTCATAAGAAATACCTTATTCGAAGCGAAAGGATTTTCATATAGTTTCACTAGGGTTTTCATCAACTCTTGAGTTGTCTTTGTTGTTGTTGAACGCCACCAATTGTGCCAAGCATAAACGATACTACCAAGATTCTTTCTATCCAAAATTTCCTAGTCCTCATCGGACATTGCTACAGGTTTCTTGGTTTCCCTTCCAATGGCCACCATAAATCCTTCCGATAGAGATAGTCCTCCATCTGCATCTTCCATAACTGATAGTTCTTCCCATTAAACTTCTCAACCTTCTTACCCTCGTCGCCATTTCCCCACTCAACCGTGAGATCTTCCTACAGACAATAATCCAAAGACAACTCGCTCTAATACCACTTGTTAGGGTTAGAAAGGTAGATATCTAACAATTAAATATATTTAATTAATAAACAGAGAAACTAAAAAACACAATACAAATAAATCAACATAAAGAATTTAACGGGTCCACCCAATCTGGCTTTGTACAACCCATCCGAACCCCTTTTTATCAAGCTTAGAAGCTTCCAGATTTTGGGTTCTACAAAATCAGATTTTTCTTTTTTCGTTGATTTTTCCCTTTTTCGGTGATGACGTGAAAAAGTAGGAGGAAATTTTTTCTCGAGGGCTGCCGCCCCCGAACCCTGGCAAGGATACATGCCAGGGTGTACAGTATACCATGGGCTATATAGTATAGCATGATCAGTCGCCACATACCAACATTCACCTAGATTTGCAAACATACATCAAGAGAGAAAATTTTTGATTTGTTAGGGAATGGGGGTTTTCCTTGGTCAAACCCCGATAATCAAACCTTGAAATGAAATAGAAAAGCATGAAGGAATGATGAATGAACAAATTCAATGTTGCAACTCACCAAACCCTTGAAATGAAGGTTACAAACTTGTGTGAGATGGACTTAATGGATGTGGATCTTGACTCTTGATTGAATGCTTGCTTGAATCATGAAACCTACATCACAAATTTTAGCTCACAAACACACATGATGCATGAAGACTTTGACATGATCCTTGAATCTTGAATGTAGCTCCAAATGCTTGATGATTTTCTCTTGAATGCTCTTGCAAACTCTTGCATGAATACTTGAAAGCTCTTAGATTTCTTGCTAGCTTGTTAGTTAGGATAAATTTAATGAAATGATCTTGTATTTATACTTGTTTATGCTTAATTTCCTGAAATTACAACACTACAAACCAACATTTGGAAATTGAGTCTAAGGATAATAAAATCCCACCAAGAATTTGAATTAAAATAGGTCATATGTTAAAGAGGAACTCATATTCCAGGTTGGGCATATGTGTCCCAGAGGCTTAAACTTGGGACACATACATCAAGAAGTGTTATGTTCAATGTGACATTTGAAATCAGGGCCCAAGACCTAGGGAGGACCCATACACCCAGATAGGTGTATGGGTCCCAGATCCCTAAACCTAGAACACAGCCAAAAACATTAAATTTTGATTTTCCATTTATTATATGTTAGGATTATCCTTAGAAAAATGCATTTAACTAGGCTTGTGGATGCAAAATAAGACCAATTAAGGCATAAACAAGCCAAATTTCAATAAGGAAGACAAAAGAAAGTGTGAAAATGTAAAGGGATACATTTTTCTACACTAAAATTCCAAAAAATTCAAAACCACCCATCCCATCTCGCTTGCACCCATAATAAACCTCCATTCATAATAAATTGATCGTCAAATTCAACCTTTGGTAAAACAAGTGTAACAATTCATGAAATATGAACCTAAATGTAAAAATCTAAAGTCTTGATCATGAGTAAACAAGTTGTTAATGTTTGTAGCAATGGCCTATCAAACAATTAGTCTTAGTTAAAACATTTAATAAACATGTCTTAGGATGCATCCTTCTAACAATGGACATCATCATTGAAAATCACCTTAGTTATGTTACCTTGGCAAGAGATACAAATAGCATTGACTATTTGTTCATTTTGATATTTTCTTATGATTTGTCTTATTGACCCATCCCAAGGACCTCTCAATGATGTCTATCATAATGATTTAGAGAGAAAGGAATGGGGCATCAATCATCTTTGGTCTGAACTATTCTAAACTTCAAAACTACATTCCAACAAGGCTTGTGTATGTCAAGTGTGAGCAAGGATACTCCTATATGTTTGTAGAGTCAAATTTCATCGTACTAGATACAAAGCCATCCTAGTTATTAATACCATGATGCATCGTGTTCATGTGTTATATCAAAAATAAGGAATGAAATGATGAAGTATCCCAATCCTTGAAATAAGATTGAATCATCAATCTCGTCACCATATATAATAAAGTCTCAAAGAATCATAGACTTGTTGGACTTCTAAATCAATCTCAAAATCAATGGTTAATCCATCCTATTCTTCTATATTCTTTCTGCACTAACATGGTATCATGACAGTCAACCAAAATTATAATGCATCCATCCTACATCCACAAACCATCAACATACATACATCCTACATAATCATAATCATAATCAAATCACATGTCATATCACATAGAAAATACACAAAAAGAAATGCATTCATCTCATAGCATGGACATTCTGCATCATCATCACATATCACATAGAAAATATACCGAAAAGGAAAGTAAAGCATCCATTGCATTGCATCCATATCATAAATCATACATTGCACATCATATAGCATCACATCATAAATCATATATCGCATTGTATCATATGAATAATAAAGATATGCATCCATACATGATCATAAAGCATCACATAAAATGAAACATCACATCAATATAATGCCGCATTGAATTGTCTCATATATATATATATATATATATATATATATATATATATATATATATATATATATATATATATATATATATATATATATATATATATATATATATGTCATTATCAAAATGTGATTGTCATGATACAAAAATTTGAATTAGTGTGTAATATCATCAAAAATGGGTATATACATGAGGCTATCAAAAAACAACCAATGAATGTATATACATATCCATATCAAGGTTGTACATCAAAAAGGTGTCTATACGAGGCTAACCTCTACTCTGTCTATCATCATGACGGGACTGATCCTGGTGTCCCATTGAAGGATTTCGGTGTTTGTTCCCAAAGGGCTGATGAAATGAGGGTGCCCCTCCTGAACCATTGGTTGCCACTCTGCTCCAATGTGAAAAATTCAGTTGTCACCAATGAGGAACGTCTCTATAGTACAGGGTCCTGTAGTAGGTATCCTCCATCATCACCTTTCCATACATATGTGTTGATACAACCTATCAGGTTGTGCTTGCTAAGTTTGGATAGTTGTAGCCTCTAGTTGTTGTTGGTGCCCTGTCTCCTAAGCTAATTGGATGGTAAGCTATTGGACCTGTTGTCTCTCCTGGTCCCGCTCAACAGTAACCTACTGCACTTGTTGGAGCAGTCACACTCTTGTCTCAATCTATCTTGCTCCACAGTAAGAGCCTGAATTTGTGCATTTCACAAGTTGGGACCATGTAGCTGTTGTTGTTCTTGTTATTGCTATTAATTTGGTGGTGGTGGTGGTGGTGGTGGCGATGCCTATCTCAATGGATGAATCAAAGGAATATGTCTTGAAACTTGTCCCACACCCTAATCCTATTGTTGCTATTGGTGGCCATCTCTTGGAACTTGGCCATCATGATCATCCTAGGAAGGCTGTTGAGGAGGCTATTGTTGTCCTTTGCCCTATCCCTAGACTTGTCCTTTAATCTATCTCTAACCTCTACCTCTGCCAGGAATGTGTCCCCCTATCAGATCGATCAACTGCACTAGGGCGTGCTAAAGAAACTAGGCATCATATGCAAGTGTAGTCCCCACATCATATGGACCCCCAACATATACCCATGGTTGTGGAAAAAGTGCTCTAAAGTCATCGATGGCTACTTGTGGTGAGACCCATTGTCCCTAGACTATCTCTCAAAGAGTCTGTGCAAATATAGCTCTATAGGTGAGATGCACTACATCTTGCACCTCACCAAACTTCTTGGCAACTCGATTGGGGAGATATCCCTCCACCATAGTGTTCTCTCAACCCATAATGCACCTCGTTTGACATGCATAAAACAATTGCTTGTAGTCATCATATCAGGGATGGGCCTGGATCCATGACCTCCATTGAAATACTATCATATTATCTATAACTCGCCTCCAATAGGTAATCCTCATGGTGCTTGTGTGCTGCACAATGTAGTCATAGCTCCATATTTGTATACAATGGGCTAATCAAGATCAGTTTCAACAAGTGTAATAATTGATCGAAGCACAACAATATGCTCCCACACCCAAATATGCAGAAGAGTGACTCTAGCACTTATAGCCCACCCCCTCAGGTACACGACCTGATACATGTCATAATATAGTGAAGCAAGAACAATTGGGCCCCATGCATAAAGTGTCATCCTCTAAACCATACCCATCCAAGCAAGTCCCCAACCAAAGCTAAATCCTCTACCTCATCATTCAAGCACTAGTACTCCTAAAATCAATGCTCCAATAATAAAATTCAAATCTAGCACCTGCCCTCTATACTCCTGCAAGTCTATTTGGTGGCTATCAACCTAGATGGTGTCTAGCCCAAGCACATCGAAAATTGCATCCATCCTAGACTCAGTGTCATAAATGACTCTCTGGACCATGGATGGGGACCCGCAGAATGTGACATATGTCCTCTAAGGTAACAGGGGAAGATGGAATGAGGAGATCTCACTATGCCAATGCTCCACCAGTGCAATCATCATCACTAGATGCATTTGGATCTCTGGCATGTACGCTATGAACCCCAACCTAATCACTACAAGGAAGAAGTTTTTGTCATCCAAAATATGATGAATACAAGAAATAATATGAGGTTGACGCTCCCGATACATGAGTGGTCTTAATGATCTCCTACACGCACAAAGTGAATAGCATCAAATTTGCTAAAAAATGATAAATTTTGGAGTCTAAAACCTTAAATCTGCAATTGGGCACCAATTTTACAATTGTTCCACTCTAGTATTTTGTAATTGTGTCACTATACACAATTGTGTGTTGTATTTTAACTACGACATTGGACCCAAATCATTCATTGCACTGCTATCTTGTAATTGCGACAGTGGACCCAAATCACTCATTGCATTGCTATTTCACAATTGTGATGTTGGACCAAAATGATGGCACTATTATTCAACAATAGTGACGCTATCCAATAATTGTGCCTCTAAACCTAAATTGCATATAGCAACACATTCTGAAAAATGCATCGTTGTAGCACAATCACACTATCAAACATGACAAAGACATCGCAATATTGCGATGCAATTGTCTAACTAACTTTGATGCCTAATAAATGCATAAAAATGCAAAAAAAAGAAATTTTTTGAAAGGCGTACTGGGGGTCCTACATTGACCCACTATTGGTACTCTCATACCCTTTCCGTGAGGTGTTGGGGAAGTGTTGGATCAGCCATATCATCATAAGGTTAGAGAAAAATCAATAGTATTTCTCTAAAGCAGTGAGTCCAAATGAATTGAAAATAACCCCTCAACCTATATTTAAGCCTAAAAATTAGGGTTTTTACCCTCATTAGGGTGGGAAAATGGCATTTTTAATTTTTTAATCAATTTTTGAGCTATGCAGTTTATTTTGAGGTGTTTTGTAGGTTTTTGGGCCTATTTTCACATCCTAAAGCTTATTTTTTGTAGCCAAACCTATGTTGAATCTTTGTCGCAATCTTGACCTAAAAATTAAATTTTTTGCTCGATCTCTCAGGGGGTAGTGTACCAGCATAATTCCTTCCATTGAGGCAATAGTGAGGCATCCAAAAAATCTAGAATTTTTAAATCTTTTATCTAAGCAACAACGTTGATCTGAAAAGTGTCAATCTTTGAACCAATGTAACAAGTACCTCACTTCAAAGAGGGGGAAAATGTAGATACTTAAAATCATCCTGATCAATATTGCATTGATTACTAACACCATTTTTATCCTAAATCACCTCTTTTCGATCGTTTGATTAAATAATCTTCATTATTTAACTAAATTTATCATATTCTCCTATTAATAAAATAATCAATGTTATTTGGCTAATTCATCCCCTTTCATACTAATTATCATCCTATTTAATTAGAGAATGTGAAATATTTAATTAAAACTCTTATGTCTTCTCATTTAATTAAATAATCTTAATTATTTAGTTGAATGTCATTAATTCCCCCCCCCCTTTTTTAGACTACAGGAATTGGGTAGCACGACCCCTATAAACTGCAGTGCACCTGGTAAACTTTTTAATGTGGCTGGTGGCGCTGGCATGACACGCCCTCCGATACCATGAGGGTGGGGGAGACTAGACCTTATGACCAACCTCTTGTAACAAGAAAGATTTAGCCAACCGAGCTAGGGCCCCCAACCCCCTTAATTTCCCCCTTTTATTAAATAAGTTAATTGTTTATTAAAAGTTCCTAATTTCCTCCAACATGCACAATTAAGTAATTTCTTAAATTATGTAATTAGCTAATTTTTCTCACCCTCCCATTTGTAAGGGAATATCCCCATGGAATATTCCTCTATTTGCACTCCTCCAAAATGGGAAACATCTTGTAATAACTTCCTAATTTTTAGGAAGTGTGATTCTTCAAATCAATGAGATCCATTGATTAAAATCCTTGATCCTTGTCAACTTGCATTCTCATCCATTGATGGGAATCCTTGATCTCTACCATCTCCTCTCATTTCTTTTCATCCATTGATTGATCAAATCAATCTTGACCATTTATTCAATTATTTCTCCTATAAATACTCCTCGTTTCTATGAGAAAAGGATCCACTTTCATTTAGATTAACTAGACTATAGTGATTTTTAGATCATTCCTCACAAGAATTTTATCATTTAGCATCCATTTTAGTTAAACTTTGCATCCATTTTAGCTTATCTTTCATCCATTTTCATCAATCTTCATCAATGGCATCCATTTGAAAGCTTGTTTCAACCAAGGGATTGGGAAAGGCTGACATTCCACTTCAATGCAACACCAATCCCCCAATAGGATGAGGTTTGAGGCATTAGATTAGTTCCCATTATGCATTTCTAGTTAGTTTCTCATTTAATGGCTTCTTTGTTTGATGTTTTCAAGTGTTTCATTGGGAGCTTAAATTAACGAGTTAGATCATGTTTAATTTCTTGTGGATCAACCATGTTTAGCTTAGGTTATGATCATGTTAACAATTCACAAAAAATATGTGAAAGAACTCACAAGCCAAAGTTAAGATAACTCTAATCATTAGCAATAAAAATACAAGACAAATTCATTAAGTTGTGAGACAACTATACTAGAAGAGGGGAATTATGGTTCTATAATTTCTCATATATTAATGTGGTCTATGCCATTAGGAGTGGGATCCTAGCTAGTGATCATTCTACCTTTATTTTCTTCCTTGGTTTCCTAAGTTCCATGAGCAAGTGAGATGACCAAAACAAGATGAGGAAATTTATGAAAAATTAGTTAGCAAAGTTCCCTTGGTCATGTGGTTGAGAGGAATTAGGTGGGAATAAATTTTGAGACTAGCTATGAGAAAATAAACCATTTGAAATTCTTCAAGGGTGTGAAGTAGGAAAAGTGATCCTAGATCAAACTATTAGTATAATTAGTTATTATATTATATTTTTTGTGCTACTGTCAACTTTGTGGCTATGTTATAGTTATGGTGTGGTTACTAAACCATTTTCTCTTGTATAAATATTGTATTTGTTCATAAAATAATATTATCTATACTTCTCCCTTCATATGATATCGAAGTGGGTGAAGCACCTATTGTTAGGCATGAGGATGAATTGAAGGAAGGTGAGTGTAAATATTGTAAGACTAGGTAGGTTGGAGTAATTAGGATAATCACTTGATAATTAATTAATTATTAAGTCCCTTATTACTTTAGTTCACCTAAGCTAAACTTAGGAGTGCTTTTATATTATTAGATTGGGTTAATTATAGGTCTACTTGTCTCATTGCTTGAGATTAAGGCACTTGTCACAATCTAATGCAATCCTCATCTAGGGTTTTCTTTTTCATGCTTTTATAAGCATGCATCTACATTTTAATAATCTATTCAGAACTATTCAAGTTAATACATTGCACATATCAGTGATTTTTTTTATCATTTCTTCTCAAGGTTGCATGAGAATATCAATGGCTTTGATCTTTCTTTTGTGATAGGATAATTGCTTGCAAGTTATTTTTGGGTGTTGTGGAGTTCAACCATCAACTTCAACATGGTATGAGAGCTCCAAATCTATAGCTTTTTGTCTAAATTTTGAGAGATTTGACCTTGAAGGAAAAATTGACTCATCCTGAGGTGAAGTGAGCATCATCGTTGCATCCAAAATAGCTGAAAACATAAAGAATGTCTATCCTTTTGCTAAATTTGGAAAAGTTGAGATTTTATCAAAAAAATAAAGGGCACGTAGATCCATATAAATCTATATAGATCTAGGCCCAAATTTTCCATTACTTCTTCTCAGTCCTCATGCACATCAAGTATAGGGTTTAATTCTAGTTTTTTTTATTTTTTTATCCATTGATCAAAAAATTAGGTTTTCCTATTTTTTCTTGTAATAAAAAAATTCAAAAAATTAGTTAAAGCTTTTTTAAAATCAATAAAAAAGCACAAAAGCTTAAAAAAAACCTTTTGAAATATCAAAAAAAAAAAGGAAAAAGAAAAAAAAAATTGAAAGGGGCCATTAATAGGCCCTGGATAGGCCTATAGCCACCTGGCCCAGGCCCCACACTGACAGTCCTCACACAAATCCCTGGAGGGAATTTGCAGCTTCTCAACAGCCTCAAAAAAGCATCAACAGTGGCTAAAAATTTTAGCTACAAAACTAGCACCCACCTCTAAAATATGGCACCCTCAACAAAACCTAATGATTGAAGAAACCTAACCAACGTTCAAATCCAATGATTGAATATTTCGCTGAGAAAGTTATTCCAATCGATGACCAAAATTTAGGCAATGGAATTTTTTTCAAGCAGTTGATATTTTTTTAACGGGAAAGGGAATATTCCCCAAATATGCTCTGATGATGTCATGTTGATGTTTGCATGTCGTCACAGTATGGGTGACCCCTCCAAGCCTTGATTTTCCTTAAAGGAGCAATTTTTTTCTTTTTAGCATAACGTGGGCATACGGTGTCAAAATCAAGAAAATGAGATATCGTTGGAAAGCTGGTTCTATCTACTTTCTAGTGACCAATGGAGGTCTCATTACCAGATTTTGTTGTTGGTTGGATTGTTATACTTAGTCAAGATCGAATCTTCATTTTTCACTTTTGAGATCACAAGTTTTTGCCTCTATCTCCAAATTTTTTTATTCCAACAGCAGTGGAAAGGTATTTCAAATTTCTTCAGATCTATTCATGCACTTTTTCTAGAATTTACCCCAGGTACATTTCATTCAGTTTTTATGTTTTCACAATTTTGTCAATTACTTGGACATAT
This sequence comes from Sequoia sempervirens, assembly GCA_007258455.2. NCBI lineage: Eukaryota > Viridiplantae > Streptophyta > Pinopsida > Cupressales > Cupressaceae > Sequoia > Sequoia sempervirens. Next base: position 60,592 of record VDFB02330786.1, read on the forward strand.
TGGCACCTGGAAAGGATCTTTTTGTGTAGGATGACATCATTTGATCCATTTTTATCCATATTGAGGTTATTAGTCTCTGATTATTTCATTTGAGTGAGAATCATGGTTTTTTTTATCCTTCTATGATCAACTTGGATAACAATAACTATGATTCTTGTCGACATGGCATTCTGACACATCTTAGGTGGCTTGATATTTTTCCTTATTTGTATGAACTCGTACCTACACCAAACACACTAGGGAGTTTATCAGCATGGGGCATCATCCAAGATCATATGATAGGGGTTATATGTTCTAGTGTTGATCTTGACATTATGTGTGTTGTATCAAACATTGAATGTCCCCACACACTTTGGAAATGACTTTGGGAGATTCATGGAGACTGTCATATATCTCCATACTTAGAGGATCCTACTGCAGATTGTCTCATCCCTCTTGTAGATGCAGATTACACATACTTAGAGGATCCTACTGCAGATTGTCTCATCCCTCTTGTAGATGCAGATTACATACCCTTTGATGATGATACTTTAAAGGATCTTGAGTATATCACAGGTCTTGCATGTTTTGATGGTTTAGAGACTTGTCTTCATATTCCCACTCTTCATATTGAGACTACATCATCATCATTTGTTGTTCTTGATCAGTTTGACATCACTGCACCTTTGTCCCCTATTGGTTTAGTACAACAGGACATCATTCATCTTCCAGACACAAGTACTTGGGATTTGTATCTCACAGACATATCATCCTTGTTTTTGGAGTCCTATATTACAAGTTTAGAGGATTACTTTGAGGACATTCATCTCCTCTTTATTGACAGCCACATCAACGATGTTGGCCCACCATCTTCATCATCTTTGTAGCTTGTTCTATATCAATCTTCACAAGAATTTGGATTGACATCATCGCCTTCCGACATTTGGACACATGAGCACTTTTCAGAGGCACGCATCATTTTGATTTGGGTTCCAGATTCACCCATCTTGTTGGATTGGCTTCTCCAATCACCAGTGGATCTATTCCTTCCTAAGGGGAGAAATTTTGTTTGCAAGTAGTGGATCATATTCTATCTTTAGGCATTCATCATCGACACAAAAGCTACTTATTTATGGGGTGTGATTCATATCCTCTTTCTCTCTCTCTCTTATTAGGGGGACATTTATTGTACGTGCATGATAGAAGCAATCCTTGGGGGTCACATCGAGTCCTCCTTTTATCCTTCTTTCACTAGTGCAATCATTTATTTTTCTCTCTTTTGGATAGGAGTTTTTCCCATGTGGTTTTCTCCTTTTATCTAGTTATGAGATATTTCATTTATTTGTACATGGGTACCTCATCAGGACCTATATTCGAGACCCATCCATGCATCCATTATTTCATTCTACATCAAGATTTTATAGCTTCTCCTTAAGTTTATCTTAAGGGCGGTTTTGGAGTAATTAGGATAATCACTTGATAATTAATTAATCATTAATTAATTATTAAGTCCCTTATTACTTTAGTTCATTTAAACTAAACTTAGGAGTGTTTTTTTATTATTAGATTGGGCTGATTATAGGTATAGTTGTCTCTTACATGAGATTAAGACACTAGTCACAATCTAATGCAATTCTCATCTAGGGTTTTCTTTTTCATGTTGTTATAAGAAAGCACCTACATTGTAATAATTGATTCAGAATTATTCAAGTTAATACATTGCACGTATCATTGATTTTTTGGATCACTTATTCTCAAGGTTGCATGAGCATATCAATGGATTTGATCTTTCTTTTGTGATAGGATAATTTCTTGCAGGTGATTTTTGGGTGTTGTGGAGTTCAATTGCCAACTTCAACATGATGCATTCTATGGTTGAAATTGGAGCACATCTCTAGATTAATGGAGATTTGTGAAAGGTATTTTGACTCCTACTGAAGTGAAAACAAGTATGGAGGTGTGAAAAGTCAAAAACACCTACATGAATGATACTAGAGACTAATTAGCATCAAAATTAGAAAATTTATAGCCCACAAGGATTTGAGACTTCTAGCGAAAGAGGAATGAAAGAGAGAGGTATTAGTCTTGGGAAGATGGAATGATTTAGTGCCTTACACATTTGAGAATTTAAATTCTTAAGGGGATCATTTTTGGTGATGGATAAATAGAGAAAGAAATAGAAAAAATAGGGAAGGAAAACTAGCAATGTGTGATAAGAGCATCTAGGCGTAATAGTGTATGTGAGATAGAGTGTTCCATTGATCTAAATTCAAGGAGGTTATGTGAGCTTTTATGCTTACATTTGAAAATTAGGAGCATAGCTAATATGGTGAAAGAGAAATTGGCTATAGGTAGACATCTAAGTTTAGAATCTTTGAGTTTTTAGTAATTTGTAAGTGCCTTATAAATTCTTTATGTTCTGTTGCACTGAACAATAAACCACTTTTTCATTGTTATTTTTGGTATACACTTTGTGCAAGAAAATAATGCAAGAGGATAGTCAAGATGTAATGCACACTTAGATTTTTGCAGGGATATCTTGGTATTAGTCAAAATAAATAGAAGATATTAAGAGGTGTTTTTGAAAATGAGGGTATGAGGTTTATTTTCTTTGGAAATAAGGGTTTATTTTAGCACTTATAATGGGTGTACCATTTGTTGCCCAAATCCATTGATCAAGGATTTTATCAAGTTTGATATTGGTAGTGTTTTGATGATTTTGTATGTGGAGTGATAAGCTTTAAATGGTGATATAAGGAAGATATTGTGTCAAATTTTGATTTGAATTTATTTAAAGGGGATATAGCATTATGGAGATTGAATTAGATAAGTATTGTGGATTTAATTTTCATACTTGGAGAATGAAAATACAAATACAACTAATAAACAAAAAATTATGGGGAACATACTTAAGTGGAAAAGAAAACCCACCTACAAATGCAAATAAATTATTGGATTAGAATAGTAGAGATGATAAAGCCAAGGCTATTATCAGTCTTGCTCTTTTTGACTATGAATTACATCACATAGATTTAGATAAATCATCAACAAAAATTTGGGATAATCTAAATAAATTATTCTAAGAAAAAGCACGTAATGTAAAGTTTTCCCTAAAACTTCAATTATTCAAGTTCAAAATGGAAGATGGAATCACAATATCAAATCATATAAGTAATTTGAGGTCTCTCATTAGGTAACTAGCAAAATTCAAAGCTCCAATCGATGATGATGATCTAAATCTATCTTGTTAAACAATTTACCTTCAAAATATAATAATATTAGTTTTAAACTTAGTCAAATAAATTCTCAAACTTTAGAAGATATAATTCCAACTCTTTTAGTAGAAGAAAAGAGAACAAATGTCAAAGATGCAAAAGTTGATTATCAATCTGTATATGTCTAAAAATGGTCAACATTATAATAAGTCTGGTAATTAATTAAATACAAGTTATTTAGTTAAATCTCTAATTCAATCTACATATAAATAAATTTAATTATTTATTTATATTGTTCATTTTCTAATTCTTCTACCTTAATTAAATAAATAATTTTATTTAATTATTTACATCCCCACATTCATCTTAATTAAATTAAATAATTATGATTATTTATTTTAATTATCATATTATTCTAAGTTTGAATATTTATATTCAAAATGGAATATTCCTCCTCTTCATCTCATAGTTAAATTAAATATTTTAAATATTTAATTTAATGCCTTCTAAATCCATCTCTCTCACATAATTAAATATTGCTTATTTAATTATGCAAATTTCTAATCTCATCTTCACATATAATTAAGTAAGTTTATTTATTTAATTATGAAATCTCATTTTAACTCATCCTTCAAAACGACAACCTTCCTTTGGATCTGAATGACAAAAATTGAAAAAGAGGAAACCTTCTATCTTTCACTCAACTTTCGAAAATCCTATACCGTTCATCTTACCAGACTGAATCTCAACCATTGATCTTTGCCAACTAAGCTTTTGCATTCGAAAATCTATAAATCTAACCTTTCACAAGCCATTTGGATCGAATCTTTAGACATCCTTATGCTGTCAAAATATTCTATCTTTCATCCATCATTCTCCTTCAAACCTTTACCATATCGTTATGCTGCTGAAGTGAACAACCAACATTCCTCCATTATCAACCTTCAAGATCTTGCATTCTTAGTGTATTATGCATTTACTTTTAAATCTCGTTCTTTAGTAGTCATTTTGTGGAGCTTAGCATACAAATCAGAGAGCTTTAACAAAAATACTAGAGATAGAGGACAATGGGACGTCTTCAGAGGAGCTGCTGCATTGAGAGTTTGCTTTACTTTGTTTAATCAGTTTTCCTTTGATTTAAAGTTTCATTGGTGTGCTTGAATAGTATTTATTTCATTTTAATACGCACATATTTTTCAATCACACATTTTTGGCGCCCACCGTGGTTTTATTTTTGCCCCATTTTTAATATGTACTTGCAGGTTTTATTGATTTTTTTGATGCAGATCTGACAATTTTTGGACAAAACTGCAAGTTTTACTAATTTCTTCATATCTTCTACACAGTGGCGAATTTTTCTACAATATTTTTACAAAGTCTTTGGCATCATCTCAAGAGGCTACAGTAAAAAAATTGAGGGTGTATCATTGTTTTTGTAGAAGTTATCGTAATTTTATGTTTTTTTATAAAATTGGTTTTATGAATGCAAATCGGTGAATTTTTTATATTTTTTTACATTTTCGGAAAGTTCCTTAAATTCTAATGGGGGTCTGTGTTTTACAGATTTAATTTTAAGGTCAAAAACAATGCAAAAAAATCCGATCTTCATTTTCTATGTGATTTCCATAAATCCGCGTTTCTGAGAGCAAAACAGAGAATTTTGCTGACTTCTTTACATTTCTGGAAAGCTCTCAGAAAATTAATAGGGATATCTTCTTTGAGTTTTTATTTTTGAGATCACTAAAATTGTCAAATAATAAAATCTAATTCGGCTATGTTAAAAACATGTATCTGAAATCGCAATTTTCTGATGAGTTTGTTTTTTTTTCTTTTGCTGCATTATAATATTATTTTTTTGATCTTGTAGGTGATCATAAGGAGCTCTAGTAGCAGCAATATCACTCACAACAATAATTTGGAAAGCGAGAATAACCAGGTGCACTCATTCCATCCTTAATCTCTTAATCTTGTTTGTCAAACATTTCAATTTGGGGCATAAAATTAATCATTGTTTGCAAACACATTTGGATTTGGGCTCTTAAAACGAATATTGTCTTCAATCACATATTGAAAATCTGGTCTAAAATTCACCACTGTCTTCCATCACATTTTGATTTGGGATTTAAAAAGAACAAGTGTTTGAACTTTTTTACACACGTTTCATTTCTAATCTAAGGGAAATTAATCATTGTGAGCGTGAGTCAAGTGCGTGTGTGATCACAAACACCTCACTTGATTTGCTTTTGTCAAACCCTTCATAGGAGGCCTGCTAGGGGATTTCATCACCCCTAGGGACGACCTCAATCGAAGTGTGAATCGAAAGACACGCTTGTTTGGAAGTTAAAATCTTATCACTCTTGGCTAAGCCCCAAAGAACTTTATACCTTTGGGAAGTGAAGGTGAAGGGTGGGTTACCCCTTTCTCCCGGCTGTGTGGCAGGATTTTTCTTTCAAATCATCCTTAGTCAACCTTGTTCAAATTAGTTTGAAACCTAATTGGCCATACCCACTTGACTAGTTCTAGGACTTGTTGATGTGTCTTCTTTAAGTGTGTGCTTAATAATCACATTCATAAAAATTCAAAAATTCAAACTTGCTTATGTGTCTTGCGTGTGTGATTCATATGTGTGCATGTGTGATCATTCATTTAAACATTTCCAAATCAAGCTAAACACCAAACACATAAAGACAAGTCACTTTACATGTTCTTCCAACACATTCACATCCTATCCATTTCATCCTAATCAAACCAAGTCATCCAATCTAATCATTCTACATCATCACCATCACCACTTGTCAAAATGGTCATAATCATAAACAAGCCCAATCCTAATCACAAGCCCAAAATCATAATCCAAGGGGGCTATCCCTCTAGGCCAAATCATGAGACAAAACCTAAGCCTGAGATCATCATTCAATGAGTCCCTTTCTCTAGATCAAATCATGAAACAAAACCAAAACATAGAATCAGACTTCGAGGGGCTTCTCCTACCACCTCTAATAATGACATGAACGATGTTGCATACTTTGAGGAACAAATCGATGTGCAAGAGCTTACACACATGTGTGACACCATGCCCACATTGGAAAACAAAGACCTAACATCTCAACTTCAAAACCTCCTTCAAACACTTCACCAAATACCCAAACCCCTAGACCATCAAACAATACAAAGCCTTCAAACTCTCTTCCAAGATTTTCAACAAATCAAATCACCTCAAATCCAACACCTCCTAGCTCAAGCCAATCAATTCATTGCCACTTGTCAAATTCAACAACCACAACATCATCCCCTATCCATTCATTATCAACCAATGCCACCTCAACCTGATGTTTCATCTCCTTCCACATCATACCAATCTTATCCATCCACTTCTTCATGTGTCAATGCCACATCAACCTATCAAGACACATCACAACAAACACATGTGACTTTAAGTTCTACCTGGCAACATGGTCAAAATTCTTCATGTTCTAATGCAACCATTGACAAGGGGAATACCAATCTAGCACATGCACCCTATAACTTTATCATACCATCATCCAATCAAAACCAAAACCCTAAGCCAACACCTTCCAACCATACACCTACAAAGGATGTGACCCAAGGGCTACTAGCAAGGAATCAAACATCGCCATGGCATCCAACTCATATTCTTGAACATACAAAAGAGTCATCAAACATCATGCCAAATCCTTTAAGCCAACCATGTCATCCACAATCCCTTGATCCAATTCAAGAGTCATCCCCTTCCACCTCCATTCCAATAAGTCATGAGGTATGTCAAGAGCACAATCCTAAACATGTAGAAACATTACCCCCTCATCCACATAAAGATCAACACCCTCCCAATGATCCCATTCATAACATACCTAATATTGTTCATGATCAACCTTCCATCTTTGATCAAGACCCCTTTTATGATCAAGAAGACCATGATGATCCTCTTAGCCAACTTTATGCATTCCATGGTCAAGAGCTTTCCACCTCACCCATCCATGATGCACAAACATCCACTTCCCTTGATGAGACATATGCCTCCCAAGCTAGCATAGAAGATCAAACAAATATCTTGGATCTAAGTGACCACAAGGCGAATCAAGATCCTAATGATCCTCCATCACCCACTATCGACCCCATTGCAAGTCCTCCATCATATTCTGATGGTCTTTCCACCCTCATTCATGAATTTTCCTCCTTTGAACAACAACCATTGTCTTCTCCATCCAATAAGGAAATCATGTCTAGTGTTTCACCTACACCTAGTCCTATTGTCCATTGCACACTCCAAAACATGAACCACCAAGGTAAAGGTCTAGACTTTCATGAACAAGATATTTTGGAGCCTATACATGTCAAAGTCCCTCCACACTCTTATGACCTTGGACCTACACCCCAAGGACAACAACCTAAAGATGTTGGTACTTCCTCCATGCATCCTAAGTCCACTTTCCATCATAAAGCCTATCATATCCCTAAAACATATGTTGCCATTCCACCTCCATCATCCTACAAATGTCAAAAGCATGTGATCATACACCTTCCACCATCCACTCTACCACCATTGCTTCCAACTCCTAATATCCCACCATCAAATTTACCTCCACTTCTCCCAACACCTAATATCCCTACCATTCAATCCTCTTATCCCTCCATCCATAAATACCCTAACATTCCTAATCATGACCAACAAATGCACACATTGTATAAACATGAAGCTTCCACCAATTCCACCATACCCATGGGATTCAAAAGCAAGAATTTCAATGCCTCTACCTATAAAGTAAAAAATTCTAAGGGTTCTCATGCCTTAGGACATCAATACAAAAAGTCAAAGCAAAATACATCTAAAAAGCTATATAAGCCCATACCTCCAAAAGAAAATTCTAAAAACAAAATGGTTTGGGTACCTAAGAAAAATGAAAGCAAGTCAAACGAGGCATCTACATCACAAAAATCCCAACCATCCACTTCCATCCTACATTCTCATTCCATTCAAAAGTCTCAAATTCCTAAAACCCACAAGCAAACTAAAAATCATAAAAATACTAAGTCTATGTGGGTACCAAAAGCACTTCACCCTCCACCTCCTAAGCAAACATCTCCATTGCTTCCTACACCTCATCCACATCACAAGCTTCAACGTTTATCACAATGTGTGCAACCATTGGTCATGGTTCCCTTCCATTTCACAACAATCCCACATACCTCCATCTCCCCACCCTTCACTCATTATCCTACATATCTCCCCCATCATCTTCCTATGGTCCATGCTTTTGGCTAAACTTCCCCATTCATCTTTTTCATAAGTCCCATATAATACATATCATCTTCCCTACATAATCTGCATCATAATCCATTATTGTCCTCCATCATTCACATCATAATCCATCATCTACTTACTCCATCTCCCTTTCATGTCATCCCTTACTAACATCTATGAGCATAATGACATTTGACATGGTCCATGCCACGACATCCATCTAGTGGGACTATCACCTTTCATGCAACTAGACACTGGAGTCCCTCCCATCCATATTCACCTTCTCCTATCCAAAAAGTCAAAAATTCAAAACAAAAAAAATGAAAAAAAGAAAAAAGAAAAAGAAAAGTAAAGAGAAATCCCTTCGTCCAATGGTGAAAACCTGGTAAACAGGCGCCCTGGATAAGTACCATGATGAAAACCTAGCAAATAGGCGTCATGTGTAGGTTGATCTTCTATGTCACTTACACTTGGGGGCACAATGTCTTATCTATCCAACCTATCCTTTTCATGTCTTATCATTTCCATCCTACCTACCATCTTTAGCCATTATACCTATCATATTGAGTCCATTCATCCACCCTTCTTCTTTTGATCTTGATGAAGATATAGGGGCAAAATGTTGAAACATGTTTTAGGTATCTCTTGATATACCTCATCTTTCTAAACAATCATATCATTATCCTATTGTCATAAGCTTTGTCATGAAAAATCCTAAGTATTGTACCTAGAATGGGGCATGTTATTCCTATGCGACATAGTCTTTGGAAATCACATCCTTTCTCTCCTATGATGCATACATCCATTCCATTTATTATGACTTATCCTTTCCATCCATCCATATATCATGAGTCTTTTATCCCTTATCCCATCACCCACCCTTTCATCCATCAATCTCATTCATCTCCTTGCACCTAGACTTGGTTTTCCCCTTGTCATTGGTATCTAGCACAAAGGCTACTCAAATTTTCATCCTTTGACACCTCCAAACATTTCAAAAATCAAAAAAATAAAAATAAAAATTTCAAAGTCCAAAAAAATCAAAACATTTCAAAGTCCAAAAAAATCAAAACATTTCAAAGTCCAAAAATCAAAACATTTCAAAAAGTCCAAAAAAATCAAAACATTTCACAAAAAAATCCAAAAAAAATCAAATATCCAACAAAAATCCAAGCAATAAAATCAATCCATCCAATTACTTTGTCCAATTTCATCAATTCGATCCCTCACCTCAATCCAATCATTCAACCATTCAACCAAATCAATCATCTTCATCAAAACCATTGCATCGAATCAAATCAATCAAATCAATTCAAGCAATAATTCAAATGCAAGTCAATCCTTAATCCATACCAATCAAGTCAATCAATCTTGTCAAATTATCCAATCACATCCTTTGGTCTTGATCCTTATCTTGTTGTAAACCTAATCAATCAATCAACCAATCAATCAATTATCATCATCCTTGTGTTGCTCTAGGGATATATCACCTCCTGACAATGACAACACTATCATCATCATCAATCAATCAATCAAATCAATGGTTTATAGCTTGACAGGGGCAATTCCTTGTTTGTTTTTGTATCATTTGTGCATGCTTGCTTGCTTGCTTGTGTGTGTTATCATTTTATCTTGCATTTGTATCAAATCCGTATCATTCCAGCTAATATTCATATCTTGTGTATGTTGGAGTAGCTTTTTGCACTATCCTTTGCATCTAAGGTCATATCATACCTTTTGTGCATTAGGACTTTAATGCTCTAAGTCTCCTTCCTCATATGTCTAGACAAGGTTGTATTATGTTGGGGCATGAGACACATTGTCACCTTGGTCCTTATATCTTGGTGCATAACGTCTAGTGCTAAATCAAACATCATGGTTGCTCACCTTCATTGCAGCATAACGTACCATTCCTCTCCTTCATCCACTTCCTATCTTACATCATTCATCTTGTCTATCCTTATCATTTCATTTCGAGAGCCTACCCGTGTTTGTTCAACCCGCCTATCCTCTCGAGGGGGCATCATCATTCCATCATCATCCTATCTTTATATCATTATCCATTTTCCTCTATCCATACCTTAACTTCTTTGAAATGATGTTACTCGACACAAATCTCATCATCTCGAACATCATCTCAAAGAGGGGCAAAATGTATATGTCTAAAAATGGTCAACATTATAATAAGTCTGGTAATTAATTAAATACAAGTTATTTAGTTAAATCTCTAATTCAATCTACATATAAATAAATTTAATTATTTATTTATATTGTTCATTTTCTAATTCTTCTACCTTAATTAAATAAATAATTTTATTTAATTATTTACATCCCCACATTCATCTTAATTAAATTAAATAATTATGATTATTTATTTTAATTATCATATTATTCTAAGTTTGAATATTTATATTCAAAATGGAATATTCCTCCTCTTCATCTCATAGTTAAATTAAATATTTTAAATATTTAATTTAATGCCTTCTAAATCCATCTCTCTCACATAATTAAATATTGCTTATTTAATTATGCAAATTTCTAATCTCATCTTCACATATAATTAAGTAAGTTTATTTATTTAATTATGAAATCTCATTTTAACTCATCCTTCAAAACGACAACCTTCCTTTGGATCTGAATGACAAAAATTGAAAAAGAGGAAACCTTCTATCTTTCACTCAACTTTCGAAAATCCTATACCGTTCATCTTACCAGACTGAATCTCAACCATTGATCTTTGCCAACTAAGCTTTTGCATTCGAAAATCTATAAATCTAACCTTTCACAAGCCATTTGGATCGAATCTTTAGACATCCTTATGCTGTCAAAATATTCTATCTTTCATCCATCATTCTCCTTCAAACCTTTACCATATCGTTATGCTGCTGAAGTGAACAACCAACATTCCTCCATTATCAACCTTCAAGATCTTGCATTCTTAGTGTATTATGCATTTACTTTTAAATCTCGTTCTTTAGTAGTCATTTTGTGGAGCTTAGCATACAAATCAGAGAGCTTTAACAAAAATACTAGAGATAGAGGACAATGGGACGTCTTCAGAGGAGCTGCTGCATTGAGAGTTTGCTTTACTTTGTTTAATCAGTTTTCCTTTGATTTAAAGTTTCATTGGTGTGCTTGAATAGTATTTATTTCATTTTAATACGCACATATTTTCGATCACACACAATCTAGGAGAATGTATTATATTCTTGAATTCATAATAAAAGGTTAGGTACAAACAATGGGGAAATTAATTTTTTTTATTGTAAGAAAAAAGTCATAGAGCTTGGTCAATAAAACTTGAGCTAGAGATGTTCTTAAAGGAAATCTCAAAGATCAATCAAATGAAGGTAACTTTGTTTGTATTGAGGATGAGGATGAGGATCCACTAGATGATGATTTTGTTGATATTATTAAGAACAAATTCATACTTTAACCCATCATATTAGAGGTTGGTGGCACCAAAGGATGGAGCAATTTCCATCATCTCAAGCCAACTTCTCAATTTAAGATGGTGCCTTGTATGAGAAGCATTTTTTTTTCCTTTTTCTCTTGATTTATTTGTTGATGTTGATGGATTTCAAAAAAATACATATTTTGTGAAGTTCGATTTTTGGAGGTAGGTAAGGGATTTGGTGTTGAACCCAATATGGATTTTTGTCCAACGATTTTATGCTCAACGATGATCAATAATTATACCCTTCTAAGGGTTATTAGACAACTTGATGGAGCTTTATCATAGCTCAATATAGATTGTTGTCGAATAATATAGGAATTAGTGATTCAAGAGTTTGGGAAAATAATAGTCTAAGAACTCAAGAATTCAACCTGAAGCTACACCCTTCCAAGTGTCATGAGACAACTTGATGGAGTTCTACCTAATTTAGGATTTGTTTCTTTAAAGGAATATCTTCTCAATAATGTACATTTTATTTTGTAATTGGCAAGTTTTATTATGTAAGCTTTGAGGGAGATTCCTTGGAAAGCTAATTATGTCATTTTAGGAACAATGCAATAAGGGGAGAATGTTATCATAATTAGTTGTTATATTACATTATTTATGCTACTACTGGCTATGTAGTTATGTTGATAGTTATGGTGTGGTTGTTGAACCATTTTCTCTTGTATAAATATTGTATTTATTCATCAAATAATATTATCTAGACTTCTCCCTTCACCAACTAGGATTGGCCTCTTTTTACTTGAATCCACATTTAGACACAAAACAAACTAGGGTTGATGATTAGCTTGCTTCCACAAGGGAGATCCAATCTCCTAGGGTTTGTATCATATTTGAGTTGTGAAGAGGAGAATTTTGATGTGTGTTTTGAAAAGCCTACTTAATTTTGCAAGTATGATAAGATTGGTGTTGTCATTGATGTCAGCAAGCTTGTGTTTTCATTGTTGTCAATTGTATAAGGAGGAAGAAGATCATTATTGGGGGAGATTTTTGAGTGTGAGTAGTTGATGTTCATGCTTTGATTAGTACATTATGTTGTCATTAGTAAGGCTAAGTTAGTGTCAACCTCTAGTGTTGCTTTGATAATTTTCTATGATCTATGGTTGAGTTGCTATATTAGTTGGTTTAGTGTTGAAGATGATGAGGATGTATCTTTGGTGCTTGGTTTCCAAGTGCTTTTGAGAAAATTTGATAAAAAGAAGAAATAATGTATTGCAGTGGTGTTCTGGGTTGTAGAGTTGTGCTCTTATGTTGCTTTGCATTTCTTCTAGGTTGAATATCTACTTATGCACTTTGGATATGTTGATTAGAGATGTTTAGAGGTGGTGTACCTAGAATTCGGTGTGTTGGATTATTGTGTAGAAGATTTTTTCTTCACCAAAGCGTGAGTTATGTATTGCAAAGGTGTCTAGGAGAAATTTTTTTGCTCCATGTTTCTCCACAGTTATGTTTCAAGTCTTGTAGATCTGAAGGAGTGTTGATAGTGTTGGTATCTTTCTTCAGTTGAAATGGTTCAAGGTTTCGTACTTTGGAAGTCAATTTATTGAGTTGCAGTGTATGAGAGTAGTCTAGATGTACTAGGTATGTACATTCTTCAAGTGAAATTTGTTGTGAATGATTTTGTTGGATTTTAGGGTGCTTTTGGAATATTCCATAGTGTGTTTAGGTGACATTTTTTGTTTGTCAGTTATGGATAGATCAAAGGAAGCGTGTAATTAAAATTTTAATGGTGTTTACATGGGCATTGACCAACCTTAGTGTTTACACTACTTGCAAAGGTGTTTATTTGTTTGTGGAAGTGTGGTGTGGGGTGTAAGGATGAATTTAGGTCCTAGCTAAGTATTTTTTTGGTCCTCCTTCATTCCTTTATATCGTGGGAATGTTTTGGTGTTGACCTAATTTGAATTTGCACAATTGAGATGCATAGCCAACCTTGGAGAAAGTTTCAAGGTTAAATATTTTATAAATATGGTTGAGTTGTTGAGGGATTGTGTGATAGAAGAGATAGACAAGTATAATGCAAATTGTAGAGTTATAGAGTGCAAATTTGATAAGTATAGCTTGAGCTTTCATGTGTTAGATTACTCGATGCAATGAGCAAAAAGTGTCTACAATTATTCAATTAGGTTGCGAAGGTGTTGGCAACATTGTGGCAGATCCTTTGTTGCATTGGGATAGTTTTTTGTATAACATTTCTTCTCTATCTTCTTTTTTATTCTAGCAGTGAGCCTTTATTTTCTGGGTAGTGAGCCCTTGTAATTGGTGTTGTTATTACTTATATGTGAGCTAATCCTCACTGTGGTTTTTCCCATCTTGGTTTTCCACGTAAATCTGGTGTTTTCTTGCGTATGGTGTTGTGTTTTAGTTTTTGTTATTTTCTTCTCATGACAAATCATTATAAAAAAATTAAGGTTTTATTTAATGAATGTGGATCTGAATGTGTATAAGGGTTTTGAATTTTTAAGGTATAATTGATTCAACCCCCATCTTAGTTGTCTTATGCATTCAACAATTGGTATCAGAGCAATATTACTTGGAAGAAAGCTTAATCACTTGAGGTAGATCTGGGATGGTGCATAAGAAGGAGATCCCCATGTTTGATGACATAGACTATGCATTCTGGAAGACAAGGATGGAAGGTTATTTGGTGTATCTTGGATTTGACATCTAGAAGGATGTACAGAATGATTATACTATGCCTACAAATGGTCCAAGAAATGAAGTTGAAATCAAAGCTTATGAATGCAATGGTAAATCAAGGTATGCTCTCTTGTGTAGTCTTACAAATTCTGAATTAATGAAAGTTATGGATCTGAAAACTGCTAAAGAAATTTGGATAAAGTTGGAAAGAATTTATGAAGGAGATGATAAGGTTAAACAAGCTAAGATGTAGAATTTGAAGATTAAATTTGAGAACGTGTGGATGCCTGAAGATGAAAATATTACAAGCTACATGCAGAGGGTAGATGAAGTTGTCAGCTCCATCAGAGGTCTTGGTGGAGAATTTGAAGAATCAAAAGTGGTAAAGAATATTCTCAAAACTCTTCCCAAAGCTTATAGTCATAAAGTTTCTACTATTGAGGAATTTACAAATTTAGATTTGTACACTAGAGATCAGTTGTATGGCTCCCTAAATGTACTTGAAATGAGAGAATTTGGTGCAAATAATGGTGTAAAAGTTAAGACTACTTTTAAGGCTGGAAAATCAAAAAAGTTTGAAGAATCAAATCAGGAGGATCTTGATGATGTGGAAGCTAACTTTGTGAGAAGGATGAAAAAGGGTATTGGTAAGTACAAAGGTAAGTTGTCTTTTAAATGTTTTAGTTGTGGAAAAATAGGTAACTATGCTTCAAGATGTCCAAATAGAGTTGTGAATGACAAAAATAAGGAGAACAGAGGTAAGATGGTTAAGAAAAGCTATTATGTTAGAGAAGATTCAAGTATTCCTGATGATGAATCTAATTATGGAGATGATGATGATGAATGTTTATTCATGACTTTAAAAGATGAATCTATTTTTGCTAACTCCAGGAGATGTGTGAAGGATAACCCTCCAAAGAGAAAGGATAAGACTGAAGGTATTTTGTTATCTGCTTTTCATGCCATACAGGATAAGAAGTAATAGATTATTAATAGTGGATTCTCTAACCATATGACTAGTGACAAGAGTAAGTTTGTTAGACTTGAAAAATATGATGGAGGACTTGTTATATTTGGTGATGATTTTGGTGATAAGATATGTGGAATAGGTTCGATCAATTTTTATGGCAAGCATAACACTGATGATGTTTACTATGTCAAGGGTTTGAGGTATAATCTCTTGAGTGTTGGACAAATGTGTAGCAAAGGATACAATCTTATGTTTTAGGATAATGGATGTGAGATCAAAAATGGGTCCATAACTGTGATTGTTGTTGGAAGAAGGACAGACAGAAATGTCTATCAGCTTAAGGGTTATGATGTTCATTACTTTATGACTCAGATTAAAGAAAGATGGATATGGAACAGGAGGATGTGTCACATTAATTTTGATAATCTAGTAAGAATTAGTCCAGTTCAAGCTATGAGAGATCTACCAAAGATTACAAAGCCCATCAATGTTGTCTGCAAGGGTTGTTAGATTGGAAAACAAACAAGAAGAAGTTTCAAAGGAAAATAATAATCTACTACTAGATTATTAGATTTGGTTCATATAGATCTTTATGATCCTACAAGAGTAAGAAGTCTTCAAGGTGAGAGGTATTTCATTTTATTGATTGATGATTATTTTCTAGAATGACATGGGTTACATTTCTCAAAGAAAAATATGAAGCTCTAGACAAGTTTAAAGCATTCAAAGTTATGGTTGAGAATGAAATGGACATGAAAATCAAGTTTTTGAGGTTTGAAAGAGGTGAAGAGTTCACCTCCAATGACTTTAACATGTTTTGTGAGAATAATGGCATAAAAAGGCACTTGTCTCCCACTATAACTCCTCAGCAAAATGGAGTGATTGAAAGGTAAAACATGACTATTCAAGAAGTTGCAAGGACTATGATGAAAGAAGAAAACCTATTAGAATTCTATTCAAGAGAATTGATTCATATTGTCATTTACATACTTAACAGAGTTCAAGCAAAATAAAACAACACAAAGACTCCCTATGAGCTATGGTATGGAAAGATTCCTACAGTCAAGTATTTCAGAGTGTTTGGAAGAAAATGTTACATTAAAAGAGATGAAGAAAACTTAGGAAATTTTGATGCAAGGTCTTATGAAGGTATATTCATTGGATACTCTACTAGAAGCAAAGCCTAGAGATGCTACAACAAGATATTGAGAAATATTTTTGAGATTGCAAGTGTCATTTAGTTGATGAATATTTTCAAAAGAATTTAGTGGTAATAGATGGATATGAATCAGATGAGCCTACTTATAGAGAAGAAGAAAAAACTAAGGAAAAGGAAATAAAAATTGAAGAGGAAGAAGCTCTAGAAAAGCCCCTAGAACCCCTAAGTATATGCAGTTAAGAATCATTTTGAAAAAAAAATCATTGGAGACAAAAGCAAAGGTGTATTGACAAGAAGGAAAGTTATTGAAGAAGAGGTAAATATGTGTTTACTTTCTGAAGTTGAACCTAAAATAGTAATTGAGGCATGCAAAGATGAAAATTGGATAAAGTCTATGAAAGAAGAACTACTATAGATTGAGAAGAATCAAATTTGGGAACTTGTCCCAAGACCTACAAATAAAAATATAATTGGAACTAAATGGGTGTTCGGAAACAAACTAAATGAGAATGGAGAAGTGGTAAGAAACAAGGCAAGACTTGTGTGTAAAGGATACTCACAAGTTGAAGGAATAGATTTTAAGGAGACATTTGCTCTAGTGGCAAGAATGGAGGCTATTAGGATGTTTTTGGCTTTTGTAGCACATAAGGATTTCAAAGTTTATCAAATGGATGTGAAGTCCACTTTCTTGAATGGAGAATTGGAAGAAGAAGTATACATGAACAACTAGAAGGATTTTAGTTATCAGACAAACCAGATATGGTCTCAAAATTCAGAAGGCATTATATGGAATGAAGCAAGCTCCCAAAGCTTGGTATTGGACAGGTATTTGATATAGCAAGGATTCAATAAAGGTATCATGAATAGTAATCTTTACTTTAAATTTGAAAAAGATCAAATTTTGATTGTGGTTGTATATGTTGATGACATAATTTTTGGGCAATGAAGCTATGTGTAAGAAGTTTGCAAAAGAGATGTAGAATGAGTTTGAGATGTTTATGTTTGGGTAGATGAATTTCTTCCTTGGGCTACAAATCAATCAAACCGATAAAGGCATTTTCATTTCACAATCAAATTATATCAAAGAAATGATGAAGAAGTTTGGAATGGAAGATTCTAAACCAGTATGTACTCCTATGGTTACTAGTTGCAAGTTGAGCAAGAATGATGAATCTCCTAAGGTTGATTAGAGCAAGAATAGATCAATGATTGATGGACTGTTATATCTAACTGCTACTAGATCGGATATCATGCATGCAGTTTGTATTGTGGCTAGATTTCAAGAAGATCCTAAAGAGTCACATGTTGCAGCAGTAAAAAGGATATTTAGATACTTGAAGGGCACTTCAGATCATGGCTTATGGTATCCAAAAGATATTAATTTCACTTGAGTGATTACACAGATGCAAATTGGGTTGGTTGTGTGGATGACAGAAAAAGTAGAAGTGGTGGTGCATTCTTTCTTGGATGTAGATTGGTATCATGGCTAAGCAAGAAACAAGATTCAATTTCTTTGTCTACTGTAGAGGCTGAATACATTGCAATAGCATCTTGCTGCACACAAGTGTTATGGATGAGGCAAACATTGAAGGGTATTAGAGTAGTGTATAATGAACCAATTTCTATCTTCTGTGATAATACAAGTGTAATTAGTATTTCAAAGAACCTGGTAATGCATTCAAGGACAAAGCATATCTCAATTCGATATCACTTTATGAGAGGGAAGGTTATGGAGAATTAAGTAAAGCTTGAATATGTGCCTACAGAGGATCATATTGCTAATATATTCACTAAGGCTCTTCCTAAGGATACTTTTGAGTATCTCTGGAAGAAGTTGGTGTTTATTGCCCCTCCTTCTTTGAACTAGATGCACAAGGAGATGCATCAGTCCAGTGGATCTCAAGATTCATTCTTTTTTATGGACTGATGTTGGTGGCTATCTCTCAAGGGGAGTAGGTAGTAGCATTGATGGTTGTTGCGGTCAGAAGGGTGTGTGTTGTTATTGTGTAGTGGTAGCTAATTTGGTGTAGTTTGGTGTGTGCTCCTAAGGGGGAGTATACAAAGCAATAAATGAAACATTATTGTAGAACAATTGTGAGAAGGTTGATTGATTTCAAAGGGGTAGAATAAGTGATACAATTTTGTTGTCATTTTCCATTGATGTCAAAGGGGGAGAGAGTCATGTGAAAAAGAAGAAAGTTAAGGGAGAGAGATTCATCTGAAAAAGATAAGTTATTTAGGGGGAGAAGTAATGTGAAGAGTTGTTGATATTCAAAGTTGTTGTACCTTTAATGGTTTTTCACATCATGTGTTGTAATCAATGACAAAGGGGGAGACTGTTGCAAGTATGAGCAAATTGGTGTTGTCAGTGATGCCAAAAATCTTTCGTTATCATTAGTGTCAACTGTATAAGGAGGAAGAAGATCATTATTGGGAGAGATTGTTGAGTGTGAGCAGTTGATGTCCATGCTTTGATTAGTTGCATTATGTTGTCATTAGTAAGGCTACTAGTGTCAACCTCTACTGTTGCTTTGATAAGATTCTATGATCTATGGCTGAGTTTCTACTTTGCAGTTAGTTCAGTGCTGAAGATGATGAGGATGTGTCTCTGGTGCTTGGTTTCCAAGTGCTTTTGAGAAAATTTGATAAAAAGAAGAAACAATGTGTTGCAATGGTGTTCTAGGCTACAGAGTTGTGTTCTTGTGTTGCTTTACATTTCTTCTAGGCTGAAGATTTGCTTATGTTCTTCAGATATGTTGATCAAAGATGTTCAGAGGTGTTGTACATCCAAAATTTGGTGCATTGGATCATTGTGTAGAAGATTTTTTGTTCACCAGAGTGTGATTTTTTTATTGCAGAGGTGTATAGGAGAAATGTTTATGCTCTATGTTTCTCCGTAGTTATGTTTCAGGTCTTACAAATCTAAAGGAGGATTTTTAGTGTTGGTATCCTTCTTTTGTTGAAATGGTTTGAGGTTTGGTACTTCAAAAGTTAGTTTCTTGAATTGTAGTGTATGGCAGAGTAGTCTGGATGTACTAGGTGTGTACATTCTTCAAGTGAAAGTTCTTGCGAAGGAGTTTGTTGGATTTCAGGGTGTTTGTGGAATATTCAAAAGTGTGTTTAGGTGATATTTGTGTTTTCGTAAGTTATGGGTAGATCAAAGGAAGTATGTACTTAAAACCTTAAAGGTGTGTACATGGGTATCAACCGACCTTGGTGTTTACACTACTTGTGAAGGTTCTTAGTTGTTTGTCTAATTTAATGAGCACTTTCCTTAGATGGATTCTTCATCACCGAATTCTCCCTCTTTATCTACTTCTCTCTCTTCATCTCTTGAGGATGAGGATGATGCTCCATCTATTCCTACACCTCCATATATTTAGCCCTTACCCAAGTGGGCCCACAATATTATTGATGAATATGGATCTTTGGCAAGAGATCCTTAACACTCCCATCGTACTCATGCATAAACATCAAGTGTTAGTCTTTTGATTCATACCATATCGAATGATCTTCAAAAGTTTTAGAGGCAGTTAACTTATCCCTAAGTGGGATAGTGATATAGTAGATGAGTATCTTCACTAATAAATAATAATAATAATTGGGATCTTGTTCCTCTTCCTAACATAAGAAAGTTGGTTCAATGCAAGCGGATGTACCACACCAAATATGTTGTATATGGTTCCATTGATGTTCAAGGCTTGTCTTGTTACAAACAGTTTCTCTCAAGTTGAAGGTGTTGATTATTTTGAGGCCTTTTCCCTACTGCTAAGATGAATTTTATTTTCCTTGTACTTTCACTTGTAGCTTCACAAGGATGAAAAGTATACCAGATGGATGTGAAGAGTGCATTCCTTCATGTTGATCTTCATGAGGATATTTATATGGAGTGGCCACATGGTTTTATTGAGGACTCTTCACTATTTTGCAAGCTTCATCATTCATTATATGGTCTCAAATAGGCCCCTCGGGCTTAGTATAAGAAGATGGAAACTCATTTGCTTTCTTTTAGCTTCACACAAAGTCATTATGATCCCACAGTGTACATTTAGTGATAGGAGGGTGATTTTTGATCCTTGTTATATATGTGGATGATTTGATCCTTATAGGCAATTCATCTTCCTTGATCCAGAGTGTTTAGCTTTGATGGAGCAATTAGAGATGACAAATCTTAGCCTTCTACACTACTTTCTTGGTTTAAATAGTTTATTCAATCTTTGGATGTTATTTCCATATTTCAGAAAAAGTATTCTCTTAACATGCCTCAGATATTTGGCATGCTTGATTGCAAGCCTTCCCCCACACCATTTTAGTCAGGTGTTGTATTGTCTTCCACTTTTACTACTCCTTCAGTAGATACTGCATTATACAAGCGGTTGGTTGGTATTCTTTTGCACTTGACATATTCATGTCTTGATATTTCTTTTACAGTTGGTCTTGTCTCTCGGTTCTCACATGATCCATATGAGATTCATTGGCAAGCTTCCAAACATATTTTGAGATATATTCAGGATACCTCAAATTATGGTATTCACTATACATCAAGAGATCCTCAGATAGTTGGCTTTATTGAATCAAATTGGATTGATGATGTCAATGATAAGAAGTCCACTTCTAGATTATTTTTTTGCCTTTTTTTTGGCCCCATTACATGGTCTTGCTAGAAGCAATCTGTTATTGCATTATCATCCACAGAGGTTGAGTATTGTGCAATGGTTTTGGCTATCCAAGAGGTTTTGTGACTTCATTAGTCATTAACCAAGTTTGGTTTTCCTTTTGATAGTCCCACTATTCTTTGGTACGACAAATAGAGTGACATTCAAATTTCTAGCAACCCAATAGAGCATCAATGTACTAAGCACATCAAGATCCACATGCACTTAATATGGCAATTGATTCAAGATGGTTTCACTTTGGAGTACATGTCTATAGAAGAGCAAGTTGCAAAAAACTTCATGAAACCTTTGGCATCACCTCATTACCTCCAGTTGTGATTGATGCTTAGGGTGAAGGAATTTTTCCTCGAGGGGTCTTCACATGAGGCATCCTTCATTCATTTTTTTCGTACATGATTTCATCTCTCTTTAGGGGAGGATTTTTTCTCATCAGGTTTTCTTTTTTTCTCTAGTTATGAGAGATTTATTTGATTGTACATGTGTACCTCATCAGGCCTTGTTGTCGAGACCCATTCATGCTTTCTTTGTTTTTTATGTATTGGTTTTTTAGAGTTTTTAGCTACTCCCTAAGTTACACTTAAGGGGGTGTTAGTGTAATCATGCATTAGCTAAGAATTAATTAATCTTTAATGAATTATTAGGTTAATTTATTTATTCTCATGCACTTAAGTTAAACTTAGGAGTGTTTTTTTGTTAACTAGAGAGCTATTATTATATCATTTTTCTCATCACACAGGATGATGAAACTTGTCATGATCTAATCTCTTTATCAGTTAGGGTTGCTCTTATTAATCACTATCTTTTTATTATTTCATTTTGTAAGTATTTTATTATTGAGGATATAACAAATCATTACTTATAACTCTCTTTGCGTGGAAGGTTTTTTTGTTCATTATTTGATTCTATGTCTCTTGTTTATTCACAATTCCAATATGTAGGTCTAATCCTCTACATATGTATCACCAATAAGAGATTTGAAGTAATTTTGATAGCATAATAGTATTTATAGAACTCACTATATAAACCTATGTCTCAAATACCCAATGTTTAGGAAAGGAAATACATGAAACTATTAAATGGTAATTATAAAACTATGAGCTAAAACCACCCAAAATCTAGTACCCAAATCCTTAATAAAAATATAATGCCCAAGTCTCAATATGAGTCCACATGCTAAAAATAACACGTGTTCCATTGTCATAAGCTCATCATACTCCTCTCATCAATTTGGGTACTCCATTTTGCTAGGAAAGGTGTCTCAACCTTGATCCTAATGTTAATTACATGAAGAATGTAGTTTTTATACTATGAAACATAAAAAAAACTCAAATTTTGGGTTATAAACTTTGTTTTGAGGTAAAATAAAAAAAATTGGGTTATTTGACATCACTTCCAAGGGGACCTATTGTGTAGATACTTTTTAGCTCTACAATTTAAAAAGGGGGCTCTCAAAACCTCATGAATCAAAGTTTTGACCTATGGAAGTTTGACCTCCTACATTAAAAATGTAAAAACACATTGGACTTAGAAAAGAGTTGTAAGAGGGAGTTACACTTGTTGACCAACTTATGATGTGTATTATGACACATGTATAAAAGCATCTTTGAATGGAGATAATGAAGTCAAAATAGAATCTTATGTTGGTTTTAGCCAAAGGTTTTATAATTATCATTTGATAGTTTTATGTATTACTTATTCTATTTATAAGGTGTTTGAGATATAGGTATTGAGTAGTGAGTTTGTAGGTCTTGTAATGTTATTAGAGTTACTTTAAATCTTTGGTTGGTGATACTCTTGTAAATGCTTCCTCTACAAGTGTATTGTAACTATGTTGAGATAACTAAATAATACAAATTAGGTTGCTTTGAAGTGTGGAACTTTTCTCTTGAAAGGATTTTTCCTATATAAACCTATGTTATATTTTAATTTTGTTTATGGTTATATGCATTTATCTTTTTTAAAATTGTACATATCTCAAATTTGCACAATAATCTCCTCTAATACTGGCTTAGGAATATTTTCAACATACCTTACTTCCTTTCATATCTCCATTCAAATATGCTTTGTAATACATGTCATAACATACATCATAAGTTGGTCAACAAATGTAATTCCCTCTCACAACTCTCTTATGCATCATATATGCTCTAACATTTTTGTTGTGAAAAAATTAACTTGCAGAGGCCATAACTTTTAATCAAAGAATCCAATTTATCCTTCTTCTTTTTAAAAAATTTGAAGAGATCCATGTTGTCATAACTAGCTTGCTCTAATTAAGAGTTATTTCAACATATTAAGGCCAAAATAAACCTCTAATGCCTTGTAATTTATATTTTTGTATTGTATAGCCCAAATTTTTTATTTTTTTTGTTTTTTGTTGTACCCAAAACCAAAATTTTTGCTTCACTAAGGCATTTTGCTTAATTGAGTCTTAATCTTGTTAAAGTGTTGTCAGAAGGTCATTTTTGGGGTTTTTAAATATGGAGTTGGTGTCACTGTCATGTCAGTCTGTTACTGAAGAGATTTAAGGAAAATGAAAATTTGAAGGAAAAACATCAAAATTTTCTCTCTGGAGAAGGGAGCACATTCTCAAATGGGCGCCCTATCTTTTAGGGGTCCAGATCCTATTTTTAGGGTTTGTCACTTCCAGCAGACATTTGTCCGGCATCACGTCAGCTTCACAGTGAACTATCAAGCCTGTCAAATGGACCTGTTTCGAGCAAGTTGTGCTGGATACAGCGTAAAACAAGGCAAAAGTGAAAATTGATTAACACTGGTAAAAAGCGCAGCTTTTGGAAAAGGCGCCCATCTTTTTGAGGTGTCAAATGAAGGTTTTTAGCTAAATGCCACCCAAGATGTTTATCTCACTTTTGTTCGAGCTTCGCAACGCATTCGTCAGTGGGTGAATCTGAGTTGCTGAAGTGCTTGAACCTGAGGTCGAACATAGGGTCAAATCTTAGTCAGAATATCAGAGGAAAAAGCAAAAGAGCACATTTTGGGAAAGGCGCCTGAGCTTTTCAGGTCTTTAATGCTTTCTTTCTGATGATATCAAATATTCAATGTGTCTGTGTTACGTTCAGCTTTCCATTGCCTGTCTCTGTCAGTTCAGAGGATGACTCAACAGCTTGCAGTCGGAGTTTTTGTGATATTCTAGCCAGTTCCAAAAATGGCTTAGTCTGGAATGAAAAGAGTAGTTTCTCAAAAGGGCACCCTTGTTTTTCACCATTCAGATGATGTTTTCTGGAGAAATGTGACTTTGCAGCTGTTATGTAGAATGAGGTCAGCTCCGCAGTGAACTTGAGATCCAGTCCTGAAAGTTGATAAAATAGAAGTTATGAAGGATTTATTTTTCCCTTCGTACGAAATGTAGAAGTCAGAATTTGACTAAGTCTGAGAAAAAGCGCAGCTTTTGAAAAAGGCGCTTGGATTTTTGAGCCTTTAGATGTCAGTTTTATGGTCGATAGTCTCAAGATATCTTGTGATCAGTTTTTACTCAGCTTTGCAATGCACCTGTCAGCCAGCCAATCGGAGAAGTCAGTCAACCAGTGTCAGAGGATGAACAGAGGTCCCGGCAAAGGTTTTAACTTAAATTTTCATAAAATTTGGTTAAGTCTGGAATTCGCTTGAGAGTTCAAAGTTGGATTTTCGAAAGTGAGTTGAATGGACGCCTTAACTGGAGTTCTAACTGCAGTTAGACTAAACGATTTATGGGTTGTCATCTTTAGTTCGTATATTGGCATGTGGAGTGATCTTTCAGTTTGCATGTCGAGTTAACTAGTTTGCATGTCAAGTTAACTACTTTGCATGTTGAGTTAACTTGTTTGCATGTTCAGTTAACTAAAGTCTGTACTTGAAAGTCAACTTCAGTTCACATGCATGACGAATTTGGTTGCAATTGTGAAGTTTTTAGTGAAGATGACACTTCATTGAGTGTTAACTGAAGTTCTAGAAGGGACGGCATGAATGGTGAAGCATAAATTTGTGAAGTATGGCGCATTTGAGTGTTAACTGAACTTATCAAAAGGGTCGCCATATTTAGATTTTATTGATGAAGCATAAATTAGTGAAGCTACGCATTTTAGAAAGAATGTCAACTGAAGTCTTGAAAGGGTTGCTATTTTTAGATTTAAAGCATGAAATTGGCGAATTCTTTTCAACAAAGATTGTCAACTGGAGTTCTCAAAAGGGACGCTTTAGTTCTAAGTTGTGAATTTAAAGCAAGTGTGAAGGATGGCGAATTCAATGAAGAATGTCAACTAAAGTCAAAATCGCATGAAGTTGTTAACTGAAGATTGAAAAGGGAAAACCCTAAAGCATGGTGATTTAATTAGCATATTTGAGTTTCAGTTAACTGAGATGAGGTCCAATCACAAGCCAAGCGCACTTTTCAAGGATTCCTTGCCTTATGCGAATTTCAATGATGAAAATCTATATATTTCAGCAATGGCATCCATTATTTCTTCATTTCAAACTTCGAAGTCTACATTATTCTTAAGCGACCAGTAAGCTAAAGGTGCTACAGGTGTCTGAATTCAGCGTTCTTCATAGCAACGAATTCAGATTGTTCAGAGGAAGAAGATTCCAGACTTTATTTTTACTTTGCATGCAGGTTTCATCAAGTTCCAGAAAAGAGATTGGTGAATTCTTCAGAAGCGGAACAAGCAAAACTTTCTATCTTCTGTCTTATTTCTTCTATTTCTCATCTTAGGTACTTTCTTCGCATGTCAAATAAATTCAGCGTATTTTCAGAGTTTGATCATCTGGGTTCGCATATTTCAGCATTTGCAACAAAACCCATGTCTTAGATTTTTTTGAGAAAATTGCCCTGCAGCCTTCATTCTGAAGCTCTGTGCTTTTTTCCGAAGATTTCTTTGCATGTGGGCCAAAATCACATCCTTTTTTGAAAATCACATTATCTGGGTTTGTTCAGAATTCTGTTATGCACAAAACCCATGTTCCAGATTTTCTCAAGAAAAATTGCCCCGGAAAGCTCTAAAAACCCCTGCAGTTCTCAACTGAAAAGTCTTTGCATGTTAGGCTAAACGGCGTTTTTTCACAATTTTGACGTTGTGGGTTGTCTTAGAATCCTTTTCTAGACAAAACCCATGTCTTAGAATTTTTGGTGAAAATTATCCTCCGACAGGCTATTTTTAGCCTCACCAGGAGCCATTTTAGCTTTCCGAGAAAGTTGTCAGAAGATAGCCGTGTTCACAGTCAACGGGCAAGTTTTTTAGAAGGCAGTTCGACTAGACTGAATTCAAGACCAAATCGGTCTTAATTTAGGTTTTCATCAGAGCAGTTGACAATGAAGCGTTAAGTTGCAAAAGGAATAGAGATCACTTCATTTACGGAGCCGCCGAAGTCACTCAGATCCTGTGCCATTATTTTCGTGAAAATGGTACCTACACTGATCTCGAGATTGTACAAACTGAGTTTCAAAAGCATGATTGTGATATCTTGATGGAGGTTCTGATCACATTTATTTCAGCTAGTTTCAAGAAGGCGACTGAAGAATGTAAAGATGGCATGCACACGATCATAAAAGTGGCAGAGAACTAAAGAAGTAGACTATTGTTTTGAGCAGCGTCAAAGTGCCAGATGACAAGAGATCGATGAGTTCTTGGTCGAAGTGTTAGACCGAGTTGACATGGAGTGATCTGCCAGTTGGAACCTGCAGTTAATTTCGAAGATTGAGTCATGAGCAGCAGTTAACTCGACTTTCAGTCTTGAGTTTACTTGCTGACTTAATGCATGCTTATCTCATCCTTGGAATTATCATCACAGGAGTTAGGGTTAGGGTTTCCAGTTAACTGAAGGTAGTGTCCAGTTAACTTTGCTTTAAATAAGGACGTGCATGCTTGCACATGGTCCATTTAGGTTATTTGTACCAGCTTAATCGATGGTAGCTTTCTTAACGTATAGTTTACTTCATTAGGGTTTAATAATTAATCTTGCTGCATTTGCTAGATCAGAGATGACTCAAGGTGATTTTAGGTTACCTACACCTGATGTATATAAATAAGAGCTTTTGCTCATTTGTAATTAACTTTTCAAGAGAGAAATATATGTTGCCTACCTTGCCCTCAATATTGCTCTTTTGGTATTTGTTCATGTGTCTTCGCTATTACGATTAATTGTTATGCCACATAGGGTTTCAAGAGATTGTAATGGTGGATTCTTTCCATAGTTTAGATAAATCTGTTTTGAACATCTTTACCATTGTGATCAATTGTTATGCCACATAGGGTTTCAAGAGATTGTGATGATAAATCTGTTTTGTGTATCTTTACCATTGTGATCAATCATTATGCCACATAGGGTTTCGAGAAATTACGGTGATAAATCTGTTTTGTGAATCTTTATCATTATAATCAAGGGTTATGCCACATAGGGTTTCGTGAGATTGTGATGATAAATCTGTTTTGTGAAGTCTTTACTATTTTAATCAAGTGTTATGCCACATAGGGTTTCATAAGATTGTCATGGTAAATTCTTAAATCTGTTTTGTGCCCAATAAACTTATTCAGGTTGAGATAATAGTCGCCACCTTGCCTTCAAGTAGAGAATTTGAATTTGTTTATCGTAGATAGTCAACCCTGCTCCATTTCCTCATGCTCTGTTTTCTTGAGGAAACTGGATAGATTTAAAGTAGTTAGCTTAGTTGTAGTTAATGATCTGCGAAACCAGAAAATCCTTAGCTGCAACGTTCTTGGTTTTCTTAACCTTGTGCCTCTTCCAGCTGAGAACAAAAAGATAGGACTTAGATTACTTCTCTTTTCATGCATTCCAACACAACGAGGGAGCTTCCCCTCCTAATTTGAAGAGCACTCGTTGCGTAGTGTACATAGCTGTCTGTACAAACCTGCACTCCAGAGGTGTTAGATTTTACGCCAACATTTTTAAAACTAAAGTGCAAGGTTGAAAAACCTTTTCTAACAATAAATGTCTTGAAATATAAGCACATAGCAACAAATCACAAACACGTGTTTAGTCAACTCACAATAATTAGGAGAAAATGTGGGAGTTAGTCAAATTTAAATTTAATTTTGAAAAGCCAATGGTTAGATCTACATTTGTAGGTTCAACCCCGCAACTATGAAAATGGTCATGGGTAGGCCAATGGTTGAGGGTGTACGAGAGATAAATATCTAAGTATGTGTGGTCATAAAGAAAGGCTATATAAGAACACATACTAAAATGTGGATAAATATATGAAAATGTGTGTATAGTTATAAATAGAGGTCAAAATAATGAACCCAATTTAACATAAAATTATATCATTTATCTATATATTTACACTCTAAAAACAAACAAAAAAAATTATACATATAAAATTATTAGAAATAATTATTAAAAATATATATATAGAAGTTCAAATAAATAACTTCATTTTCCGAGTAGTGCCTTCTATGATCGGACATAAAATAAATGTACTCAGGAAATTCCAACAGACCAACTACTTTTATATACGAAATCTAGAGCTGCATCTGCACCTGATCAAATTTCTTCTGCATCACTCACAGCCTCTCAAAAATGGTAAGAGTTTCTTTTCATAGATCTGCTTCCGGGAAGTTAATTTAAGAGATCGAACTCTCCTCTTCAAATCTCTGCAACAAAACCCCCAAGAAATCAATCATGCGTATCCTTGTATTAGGAAACATATTCTATTGTCACGAGTTCTGTGCACACTTTCTCGGTTTAATTGAATGTATATCACTAGGTGAAATAATTTGATTTTCATTTTTGCACATTGGGAATTCAAGATTTACCCAATCAATGCCTTAGATCTTGTCCATTCTTGTAGGTTAGTTTGTGTTATCTGTTCTGTTAATTAGCGAATTATCACAGGTTTGATTCATTCTGTTGTATTTTCTTAACTAGGGTTTATGGATTGCAGGCAGAGGGTGAAAATTATGCGAATCCATTGACATGCTTCTTCCATGTTCTTTTCAAGGCGAGTCATTTCTTCTCTGTTCTTTTTCAAGTAATTTTGCACATTTCCATTGAATATTGAGATAAGGTAAAGTAATTTTTTAGGGTAAGTCCTAGCACTTTATCTGTATTGTTTAATTTTGCACCTCGTAGGTTTGGACTCTTCAACAAAGCTTGTGATATATGAAACCTCCACAGATCTGTCTTAGCCTTGAGGTATAGATGGACTGGCAAGACTCTTTTTGCTCCTGAGATTAGATCATGAGATCGAAATCAAAGAATTTACAGAAATTGAAGAATAAATGAATAAAGCGAAAAGTTCCTCTGTTTCTCAGAATGGGGGTTCTCATATGCCCAAGAGTCTATGTTTTCTAGACTGGATAATGGATACAAAACAATCACTTTTGCATTCTTGCCAACACCTCCGCGCTCCGCCCCCCCCAAATCCCCACACCCTTCCCACAACACACGCACACACACACACACACATAGTGATATATATAGTGCATGGTCATGTGACTACTTGCTTTAGATGATGCTGATTTTTGTTTCTGATGTATCTGGCCCAGGGAGCGGCAATTGCGTTTTATATCTTGTTCTCTCTGTTTGTGGATTCTTTTGTGATTATTTTCGTTGTAACTGTCCTATTGGCTGCTCTTGACTTTTGGGTGGTCAAGAATATCAGTGGAAGAATTTTAGTTGGCCTTAGATGGTGGAATGAAATCAATGAGCAAGGGCAAAGTATCTGGAAATTCGAATCTCTTGATCAGGATGTGAGTGTAGCATGATTTCAGCACAGATTACTAAATAGCATAGTATTTCTAGTTTGTGATGAACTATTCAAGATTTTTAAGGTTTAGCTAGAGTCATGTGCTTTCTGGATTCCAGCCTTTGAGTCTTTAGTTCATGTTTATAATTTAAATTATTTTGATCCTTTTCCATTTGATTGTGGCATCTGCAGTCATTAGCTCATATGAATAGGAAGGATTCTTGGCTCTTTTGGTGGACTCTTTATCTCAATGTAAGTTATAAAAGTATGGCAAAAATTAAAAAATTAGTTAATTCGGATGCATCAAGATGCACTTTTTTCTTGTGTTAACAATTTTTTTGTTGAATACTCTATGCTGGTTTGGCATAACATGGCCACGTTATTTCATTAGTTATTAGAGCAAATTATGTCTACCAAGCATGCCGACTTTCAAAAGCTGACAAGTCCACTAGAGGCCTGTAAAGCATATGTGAATAGTTGAATACTTCTATACCCAATAGGCACTTGGAGATTGATATAGATCATGGGAAGAGCAACTAAGGGCCTGATAGAGCACCCATTACATGAGGGAAGTCAGCATTGACGTGCTGCCAAAAACTGGCTTGTGTAAGCACCCATACAACGACCCTGCACTCCTGGACCATAACATAAAGGTCTGTATAGGAAACCTTCAGCTGCCAAAAAGTACCCAGAAAATTGGCAATGATGGACCTAGAAGAAAATTATCTGAAAATTAAGTTTCAGACATTGGAGAAACAAGCTTATAGTCCCACCCCAATCAAAATTAATTGAAGCATTAAATGATGTAGTACAAACATCCATAGTAAGAGAGTCCAAATCATCACTCCAACTTGATCTTGACTCCAAATCATCCATATGGCCTACCCCAAAGCATTAAAGGTCTGTATAGGAAACCTTCAGCTGCCAAAAAGTACCCAGAAAACTGGCAATAATGGACCTAGAAGAACATTATCTGAAAATTAAGTTTCAGACATTGGAGAAACAAGCTTATAGTCCCACCCCAATCAAAATTAATTGAAGCATTAAATGATGTAGTACAAGTTGAAAATCCATAGTAAGAGAGTCCAAATCATCACTCCAACTTGATCTTCACTCCAAATCATCCATATGGCCTACCCCATTATTGGGACCATGATATTATCACGTTTTGACAAATTATTTGTTATTTGATTTCAAGGGATCTGAATCATTTTGTTGGAAAGCCCTAAGAGTAGCAAGAACCTGAAACTGCTGAATTGGCATGTCATCAGCGTGACTCAGCCAATTCAAAACTACCATATCGAGCATGTGCTCCATTACCTTGCAACTGCCTTATTAAGTTATTCCTGTCATTGCTGTTATTCTGTGCCAGACTACTAGTGTATTTCTAATATTTACTTTTTGCAGGCTGCTGTTTGGTTTGCACTGGGGATTGTGTCCTTAATCAAGTTTAACATTGATTATCTTCTTGTGGTGGGAGTTTGTTTGAGCTTAAGCATTGCAAACATTGTTGGATTTACCAAATGCCAAAAAGGCAAGTATATTTATTTTTAAATATATGCACTTTGGGTGGAAAAGCAAGTGGAAATGAAGTCTTAGTTATTACATCATGTTAGAACACCTTTTTAGTTTAACCTCATTAATGGCACGTGGATGGGATGCCTGGTATTCACCCTTCATGCTTTGATGTTTGCAGATGCGAAGAAACAGGTACAAAATTTTGCATCTCGGACATTTGCTTCACATGTTACATCAAAGCTGCAATCAGGTCTCGGTGGTTTGATGATATAAATCTGTCAGTTAAGTGGACTGGTATCATAGTGAGGTCATTTTAGGGGTTCAACATAATGCTTCATTCACCCCATACAGTATCATTACTTTTGGATAAAGTCTCGTGGTATTGATGTATATTAATTTTGAGAAGGCACAATTTTTCGGGATTAGCATTTTGTACAAAAGGAATTAATACTGACTTCCTGTCTCATCATGCTTGCGAATTTACATACACAATTACATATCAAGATCCGTCTTTGTTTTAAAGACTGGTTAATTTTAATTCATTGGGGTGATCTATATGCTGTAAATTTTCTTTCAAGACATAAGGTCTCAGCAAATTGCCTAGCCTCAGTTATGACAATTTTTTTCCAAATTATGCCTGTATGGAGCTTTGGATTCTCAATATGCATACAATTAGCAACTAATAATAGCAGACAGCTAGATGCAGATTACATTTACTTGGTCAGAGTTATATGCTATTGTAATTGCACATATGCTTAAAAATTTAGCCAAGTTTTTGGGTCTCTTTATTGGTTACGGTGATCTATCATTCATCTTAAAAAATTACAGACAGACTGTTTTATAGTTTCACTGTCACAGTTGGGTGCAGTTAATGAAATTGCAGTTCGGAACTCATGCCATTTATATCTGTTGTATAGTTACTTTGGCCTGTTAAATATTTTTGTGGAAAAGGTTTTCTTGTTTCTAATAAGTTCAAATTTGGCACTCCATTATGAAATTCCGTAATAGATATTTGGATTTCTGAAAGTTTGCAGATCCCAACCCTTATGCTCACTTTTTTTGTTGTTTCAGATGACATGCGTCTGGAAATCTTTGTTGTCTTGTAGGATTGTAGAAAGCTTACCATCTGATTTAGGCCCCTGAATTCTTTTTATGTTTTTGGTATAATGTAAATGTTTTATTAATGAAGAAAACTACAAAGAATGCTGCCTGTGTAAAACAAAATGAAGCACTCTACATGGTTTTAGTCCTTAGATATGGCGTTAAGTCTAGTTCTTATGATGACATTTCATAGGGATTTCTCATTCTGCCCTCATGATGAGTTATATTAGGAAATACATTGTTTGATCATTGCAGAAGACAAACCAAATCAGGCTTTTGTAACATCCGTTAATAGTAACAGTAATTTCTGGGCCTATACATATTTGTGTAACTATTCCCACGTATGTAGAAAATTGTCTGGAAATCAGTGCTTCCAGAGATGTGGCAAAAAAGGATGATTCGTTACTGTAATCATTTTTTGGCAGATTATGAAAAACTATTATCAGGAAGAGATCGGCTTTCCTCCTGGGCTTTTTGTTGCAGCCCTGTTTGTGTTGGCATGGTACATTTGGAGGCTGGTGCCAAGCCATACCTCTCATAGTTGCAATAGTTGAGCTTTCTCCACTGGTAACCTGTTCCTTGGGAAAAGGGGACAGTTTTGCTTGTTCTTGTACTATCTCAGATATTCTTCTTCTGGCATTCTCCCAGAGTAGGAGATTTAATTGCTTCGAGGTTCTGCCCATGTTGCTCAATGATTGTGTTCATCATGTCAATATAGGCATTCATTGAATCATTTATTTCTTGTTACTCTCTGACCACATGGAGTAGCTGGACTAGACTGGTTTCCAGATACAGGTTGGGGACCCTTTTGTCTGTAATGTTCCTGTTTTGGGTGTTAATTACTTGAGCAATATCATTCAGAAAAGCCAGAAGAGTAGTCTTTTTACAAAATCAACAGTAGTAGAGGAATGGGAGTGAGGAGTGGGGATTCCATCAGCTTTGGGGTTTCATATCTGTTGATAAGGGTGGGAATTCAAGAGATAATTGGGATGGAGGAACTTGTCCATTGCCTGACAGCCCTATGGCAGGGGAAGCTGCATTCCTCACTCAATCTAACTGGTTGCAGCTTACAACTGCAAGCATTCTTTTCATAAACTTGTATCGGGTTTATTTTCTTCCTGGGAACAGAGATTTTGAATATGCATAGAATTTGTTTAGCCTGTTGTAGCATTTGAATGCAAAATGCCTATTTTTAATCAAATAGATAATTGATGGAAAATTGTCAAATGTTTGGTAGAGTTCTTTGATTGAAACTATACCAGAAATGAAGCTGCAATTTAAAGTCAATTTACTTGTTGATTTAGAGGCCAAAGATTATGATTTGCAAGGAAAGCACAAGTATGAAACATCCTGGCAGGGCCGTAAAGCTCATTAACATCAATTGCCATGTGTAAAGCATATGCACATACCTTGGTTAGGATGGAATAATATCACACACAAGTAACTGCAATTGCATACTGATCAAGATTAAGTGCAAGTCCATGAATTACTTTGCGAATGTGAAGCTCAAAGCAAATGGTGATGAACAATGTTTCCTAGTATGAAAGAAGTTCCATAGTTACGAGACTCGGACTCGACGAGGGTGACTCAACTCAAGGACTTGGCGACTCGGGACTTGGACTCGGTGCAAACTCGGCAAAATGAAAAAAGTTAAAAAAACCCTAGAAATTTAGAGATTTTTAAGGATTTAAAATTTGTCTCAAGCACCCTTTATTGAATACAACACAAATAAAAGCAATTTTGATCACATACACAAGTATACAACGATCACATAAGTATAAAGTACACAAATTGTAGTTGTGTTGCTGAAAGAAATAGCATACTTAGATATATATAATTAGTCAAATGTATACAAAACTCATGGAATATGAAATCCATGACATCAAATGTTCCATACAAATATGAAATATCAAAACAATAGCTATAAGTCTATGACTCTATGGCATAGTGGAGCCAGCATCCTTCCTACGAAGGCGTTTAAGGGTCCTTGATGATGTTGCAGTTGCAACCATAGTCTCTACCTATGTCTGACTCTCCATGCCACTCTCACCAACAACATCTATGTCTCCTCGTGCTCTAGCCTCCTCTTCAGCCATGGCTACAACCTTAGCCTCTCTCTCTGCCTGGTCCACCCAATTAAGGTCCTTGTCACTAAAGACTGCATCTGTAGCCTCAGTGATCCACTCAAACTGTGGATCAACCTCCTCTAGACTGATCGGGGTGTCGTCGTGGTCAAAAAGCTTCCTATATCTAAGCCGAAGGTTGTAATGAACATATACCAAGTCATTCATCCTCTCCACTGTCAATCTATTGTGCTTCTTGGAGTGTATGTGCTCAAACATACTCCAATTGCGCTCACAACCAGATGAGCTGCATAGCTGACTCAATATACAAATGGCAATATTTTGTAGGTTTGGTGTATCAGAACCAAACATCTCCCACCATCTATCTGAGATGAAAAAAAGAAACAAAATCAATCTCATTTCAAGTTTCAAGTTTAAGTTCATCATTTAATAATAAATTATAATATAAAAAGATGAAAATTATGCCCTTAAATATATTTTTATCTGGCAGTAATGTTGTCTTACTATTTTTGCACATTTAACGTGCAAATAAGTCTCCTCGTGCCTTAGTGAAGGCATCTATCTCGTGCATTATCTGTATAGTAACAGCGGGCAATATCCGCTCTATTGTTGAGTAGAGCCCACAAAGAATTTCTCTATTTGCACAGAAATCACGACAGAATTGGAAGGCTAGATTTAGGAAACATGTGGCTGCATGGATGGGCCTATGAAGTTGGTTTTGCCATCTCCTATCAATGATATCCCAAATGGGACGATACTTCTCCTCAACCATAGACTGATCTAATGGCCTCTTTGGCCCTATCCATGCCCTCATATATGTAGCCCATTGCAGGCTTCTCCCCATCTGCAACTCGTAGGAGAACTAGCAAGGGCTGAATAAACTGCAAAGTGCAAACATGTTTCACAAATAAGTGTGAACGAAAATAAACAAATAAAAGTAAGATATGATTAAAAATCAAAACATAATAAAGAATTAAATTTTACCTTCACAATCTCGTCCACTAGTGTCCAAAACCCTTGCTCATCAAAAATGCAATCAGCCACAACAATTCTTGCAATGCTTGTAGAAAAGGATGAGGAAGACCTCTCCTCACTAGTAAACATGCGTCTTAAAGCTGCCTTTGACCGAATCAAGGATTGCAACGTGATAAAAATTGTTGCAAACCTAGTGATAGTTCACTTCAAGATTTCTGGATACACTGTGTGCATATTTTTACATCAACGTTTCAGATCAGGACGACAACTCCCTCAACCCTGTGTATTGCCTCATAAAGTTAAGCACCCATGTGTGATTGTATACAAATTTGCAAATTTTTTTTTGTTGCATTCACACATGTTTTGATCCATGGGAGCTTGCCAAGATCCTCCATCATGAGGTCAATGCAATGGGCGGCACATGGAGTCCAAAATATAGTAGGGTGCCTCTCCATCAATAATCTACCAGCAACAACATAATTTGTTGCATTATCTGTCACCACTTGCACTACATTCTCTTCCCCCACATCAGCTATCACCTCCTTTATAGCCTCACATAGGTATGTGGCATTTTTTAATTGGGCAGAAGCATCAATGGACTTCATGAAAACGGTGTCACTTGAAAAAATAAGCAAAACCAATTATTCAATAAATTAAAAAACATAAATCAGTCATATTAAATTATTAATCACTAAATCAAATTCAAATTTCAATGCATTGAGGGAAGTAAAATTACCTCCAGAGGAAACTAGGAAATTAAGCAACGTCTTATTTCTCCTATTGGTCCAACCATCAGTCATGATGGTACAACCAATCCTCCTCCACTGCACGCATTGTTTTTCTTATTGTGCTTTCACATCTGCCACCTTTTGAGTCAAAAGTGGGCCTTTTAGTTCATCTTCAGTAGGGGCTTTGAACCCCGCCCCACATATGGTTATGGCATCAACCATGTTTTTCCAAAAAGGTGACCTAAAACATGCCAAATAAATTAATAAGTTACTTACATAAGTATTGTAAAATGAAAAGTTTTAAGTTTTTAACTTTAAATTTGAATTCGATAATGAGATACATCTAGATTCTAAAATAATAAAATTTAAATATAAATTTTAAAACAATTAAACGAAAAAGAATTACCTGGCTACATGGAAGGTAATGGTGCAGTAGTACTAGAAGTTTGCAATTGTCTTTTTTGTTGTATCATGTGCGTCCTTGTTCCAACCCATGCTCTCAAGCGACAGTTGGGAACCAGGAGTAGTGTGTGGTACAAAATATGAGTCCATCCTAGATTTACAAACTCTAGGGCCAATGCTAATACTGCCACTAGCAGTAGCAGCGCCACCAGCACTAGGAGTACGCATAGGCATAGTTGGTGCAGAAGCAGAAGCACTAGCACTAGGACAGTATGGAGGCATGGAAGAAGCATCTCCAACAACACCAAGTCCCTGTCCAACTCCAACACTCGCCAACTCCTGCCTCTGTCTCTTTTTCATTTCTTTTTGCATTTCAAAAGTTTCTAATTGCACCTACACTTCACAAACAACCTCAGGAGGTGCTATAGTGCAGCCCACTGCATCATGGATGGGTATGCATGCAATATGGTATTTTAATCTATTTATGCCTCCATGATATATTGTTTTGCAATATTTACATTTTGCTTCTCCTCTTTTCATTCCGAGAAAGATTTCAGCATGTTTCCAAGCAGGGTCTTTTTTGACTGCGGTTTGAGACATTGTGAAAATAATAATATGGTTTGTTTGCAAATGAATGTGGCTGCAATAACAAGTAGGGTTTCTAAAATTATTTAAGTTGCAAGTAGGGTTTGTAAAAAAAATGATTTTACAAATTACAATGAATTATTTGTTAAAAAAACACAAAAAAAACAATTAAAATCAAACTTACCTCTTAAATTTGGCTTGGAATGCAATGCAAACTCCTCCCAATCATTAGTAATGAGCTCTCAATGCACCTCCTTGTTGGTATGAAACTTCCCAAATGATATATGACCCTAGATTTGTCTTCAACAGCTTGTTGGTTGCCCTCTCTCCTCCTCCTATTTTTCTTTACAACTCTCTTTTCTCCTCCTATTTTGCCAAATGAATGAAATGAGGTTGCTTTTAGGGTTGGGGAGATAATATAAGACAAAAAAAAAAACTTAAACTTTAATTTTATGTTTTTTTATTGGCTTTTTCACTTGCTATCATCGGTCGCGTCCAGGGCTCAGGACTCTCCTGGACGCGGCTGGACTCGGTCGCGTCTGAGTCCGAGCTCCCAGGACTCGGCCAGGGGTGCTCGGCTCAGGACTCACCGAGTCCGGGCGAGTCCGGGCGAGTCCCGTTACAATGGAAAGAACTATATTGCAGTAATATGCAAAACCTTCTAGGTAAAAAAAGCCATGTTACCCCAAGTTTTTGGGATGAGAGCAAATAGAAAATGGGATGTGTTTCTAGGATGGAATGTGGCAGGGGTCCTTTTTTAGGGGATGACTATTATAAAAATAGGGGAAATTTTAAAAAAATAAAAAAAATCAATTTAAGGCATTGGGCACATACATTATAGAAGCATATAATGAAACATTAGAGTTGAACTAGGAATTCACATGTTAACAAACTTATAATGTCAAAGATTCATTTCAATTTGAGTTTTCATTATCAATATGTATATATTAAAATGTTGAAAAATTATAGGTACAAAATGATAAAATGTAGGCAATCTAAGATTTATTGTTATTATTTATTTGCCATGTTCTTGTCTAGATCTAAATCAAATTATGAATCTAATTCACTATCAATACCAAAGGTTGTCTCATCCAATGGAATACCCAACAATCCCTCATGTTGTTGCTTCGTCAATTTGTATGGCATCTTTGGGATCAATATCCCATCTTAAAATTGGAGTTTATTAATTTTTAAAATACAAGGCATTATGCATGACCACCAACTTCTCCCATTGAGAGGTAAATATGTTCCTCTTGATTGAGTGGATGAAGTTGTATGTGGACCAATTTCTTTCTATAGTAAAGGAATTGATAGTCCATGAAAGGAGGCCAAAATTGTAAGCATCTTTAACTTTGATATATCCTTGCTATGTCATGTCTACCATCCAATAGGGTTAGATTGAGCTAATGTAGCTTTGTCATTCATCACATTTGGTTTGTTAAATGGTGGATTGTTAAGCTTAACAAAGGCAAGCCATTGTGTCTAAAGTAAAGTTGCTTCCTCAATTGGGTACATCATTAGAAGGCCCTTCACTAACCCCTCTTTAACCTCCTCATCTTCAAGAGGTACTCTTCCAGTCTTTGGTGCATACCATTTGGAATTGTAAACCCTTCAAATCTATTCTAGATTTTCCCTCATTGTTTTGTCATTGATTAATTAACAAATCATATTTATTCAATTGATTATGCTAATCCTTATCACTAGTTAATTAAATAAATTTAATCAGATTAATACCCCTATCATCAATAATTAAATAAATTGTATTTATTTAATTATTTGAGATAATTCCCATTACTAGTTAATTAAATAAATTGAGTTTATTTAATTAACCTAGTCTAACATCTCCTCACTAATTAATTCAATAAAGCGGTGAGATTAATTCACTTTCCTTTGATCTTCTCCAAATAAAAAATAATTAAATCATTTCCCTCCACTAAAATTAAAATAAATCACCTTTTTATCCTTACCATCTATCCAAAATCTCAAAGCATCTTAGCCCTTTATTTTTCATGTGTCTCTTGCATCCACTCTCTCTCCCATGGTTGTGAATATTCCACGTACTCAAATCCCCTCCATTCCAAGTTTCAATCCTCTCCATCCACTTGCCTATCTTATGCATCTTCACATGCTTAAATCTCCAAGATTCATGCATTTAGAAGTCATTTCCACCCTCTATTGCCTCTGTTTCTCTATTCCCTTCCATTGGTCACCTTGAGAACTTGCACAATCATGTAAGTTAACGCTCACTATTGATCTTGCAAAACAAATACTATCCCTCCATCCTCATTGCTGGAGGTTTATTAGGAAACCTTCTCCAATGGACAAATATACCACATCCATATGCAAGTACATGTTGCCCATATTTGGCAGTCTCAAGTATAAAAGAAACCTATGTCATTTCATATCAGTGCAACTACATATCTCGGAGCACTCACCAACATCATGAAGGATTATTTAATCCTTCCATTTTCCCTAAATTTAGATGTGTGTTGATTTGGATTGAATTTATTGTGTTTAATGCATTAACTCTTGTTTTTTTGAATTTAGCATCCATATTTTTGGCACACCCAATGGGACCTTTGTCCTAGTACTAATTTTTATCTTGGAGTGTATTGAAACATTTGTTTTGCATGTTTTTCATATGTTTTGGGCATGTTCATCACTTCAACTTCTATGATATGTGTCTTGATGTATATGATTCAACTTTGGCGTCTCCATGACCTCATTTGACATCTATGTTTTCCAAAATCAACCATTGTAAGTTTTGGGTTTGTGATTTGGTTTAAGGCATTTGTGCTTCAATTTTGATGTCAACACCCCATGCTTCAATATTTGTGCATTTTCGCTTGATGGGTCACTTGGTTTTGGAGTAGGTCTTTATGGTTTTGGGAACTTCTCATAGATTCTTCTTTACTAATTGGTTCTTTTATAGGGGTTTACTAATCATTTAGCGTATATTTTCTTTCCTTGTTAACTATAGTTTCCAAGTTTAAACTTTTTAACCTTAGTTTTAACTCAACCTATGCAAAATATGGATTTACAAAATGCCTTACTAATCAGTTGTTTTGTAGGACCTTAACAAGCTCTATTTGCAAGGTTTTTATTTTTCCATTTGAGCCTAACTTTGTCTTCTACAACTTTTAGTGTATGTGCAATGGTTTATGGCATTTGTGCTTTCACTTCAGATTTTACATCACACATTTCAAGATTTGTGCCTTCTTGCAAGTTTCAAGTCTTCTAACCTCATTCCTTGCAGGCCTTGGCTCTTGCAAGCAACATTGGCAACAAATATCTACCCAAACTCTCTATTTTGTAAGGTTTAGTGTGTTTTGATTTCATTAGAGTGCCTTTTTAAGTTGAGTTTGCAACTCCTTGTTTGTTTAACTATTGCTTTGTGTTGGCTAAATTATCAATCTAGTTGCAATGTTTCTTGCTCACTAACTTGTTTGTTCACATTTTGCAAGGTCATTTATCATTTTTTGTGTTTTCTTGCTACTTATCTATTGTTGCTAGTGCTTTGGCATCTACACTATAGTTTGTGGTGCCTATCTTACTTTCAATGTCTACATGTTATAGTTTAGCATCAATGTCTTTGTATACTACATGGCTTAATTTAGTGTTGTTTCTCTAGTTTGCAACGTCTATGTTTTCATTTCAATACTTGTGATTAGTTTCTATGATTTGTAGACTTTAGCAATTTTGACATGGTTTGTAATGTTTGTTAGTTTTAATTTTTTGCTTTGTGTTTTAGGATTTGTGATGTTTCATATTCTTTTTCAATTTTAGCTAACCATCTTGTTATGATCCTTGTTTATCTATTGTTTTAGTCGTTCCTCTAATGATTTAACTCTATTTTCCTATAAGAAAGATTGTCTAAGCCCAAAACTTTCAAACTATTAATGCATTCTTGTAGGATTTTTTTGTCCAAGATTAGTTTCTAAAAAACATTATCTCGCACTTCATTTTCTAAGGAAATTAAATTTTGTGTGCAAATTGTGCTTTTCTTTGTTTTAAAAAATAGTATCAAGTATTCCCTCCTCTTGCACCTTAGTGTAATCTTGAGAAACAAAAGCAATTTTCTTGTTTCCTTTTGTGTGTCATGGTTTCATAACTTGAACCATGTAGGTTCTCCCAAATCTTAGGG
Source organism: Sequoia sempervirens (assembly GCA_007258455.2). Taxonomy (NCBI): domain Eukaryota; kingdom Viridiplantae; phylum Streptophyta; class Pinopsida; order Cupressales; family Cupressaceae; genus Sequoia; species Sequoia sempervirens. The sequence goes on from VDFB02330786.1 coordinate 102,192, forward strand.
TGACCTTGAAGATCAAAATTAGTTTATTTCACTTGTGTGTCTAAAAACTGAATACATAAACTCCTCTCACACAGTTTCACAATCTTGAAAATAAATAAACAATCAACTCTTCCTTCTTTTTCTAGAGGGTCTTTTGCTGACTTGGATTTGATCACCAAACAATAAAGCCCAAACCTCATGTGCCAATGAGGTATATAAATTCCAAGGAGGAGTTATCATTTTGAACTAAGCTAGCATCCATTTTACAATTTTCCAAGTGAAGGAGGACGAGTTTTACCCTCTCAAACCAAGCCATTTGACAACAACCTTGTCTTGTGAACTCAAGCGTCACATACCCTTAGGTATATAGAGGACTCCCTAACTAAATCCTATGTAAACTTAAAAATCAAACATTTTATTTGTTTGTGCTTTGCAATGCACCAGTAAGTGACTAGCCTTGAGAAGTTACTCACCACTTACCTTTAGAAACATAATAGTGGGCTATGGTTATGGTCCTAATCCTCCATGGTTAGTCCTCAAATATTGAGCCAACACTATTTGTGACCAAGTTAAATTATTATCAGTGGGTTCACAATTCCAAACACTCTGTTTGAGAAGCTATGGTGTTCTCATCCTTTTATTTTCTCCTTTTCTATGTTAAACCCATGCAACACTTGAGTCAAACATTTGTGAAGCCTAACCCAATCAAAGAAAAAAAACATGAACCCCTTTTGTGACCAATCTAAAAACCTATTTGACAATGATGATGATAAGAGCTTTGTAGTTCAAGATGAATACCATGATGGTGAGAGAACTGTAGATCAAGATGAAAATCCCAATGATAAGACTCTTGAAAATTATCCTAATAAACCCAATGTTTTTCCCAACACTAGACAAGGTTATGCCCTACTAGATCACTTCCTCCTTCCAAAAAAGGATGACATGGTTAGATACCTCATAAGCATAGGAACCAAGCTTACCCCAAATTTTAACCTCGAACACTTAGGTAAGGGAAACTTTCCAAATCAAAAGCCATATATAGCTAATCCTAATCCTAATACATTTACCCATGTAGCCCCTTATCCATCAAAGCATCCCCCCATCCACATTAATCCTAACCCATTAGCCCATATAACTCCTAATCCACCTACCTATATAGTTCCTCACCCATCAAGCAACCTATCGTCCCTACATATCCTAATTCACCTACCCATATAGATCCTGAACCCTCAAATCATCCATTACACCTTTCCTTAACAATTATCAAATCTCATTAATCAAATCTTCCATCAATATCTATAAACCCCTCTTCCATCCAAACATTCATCAATTCCCATAAATCTACACTTGTCCAACCATCAATCAATAAATCCTCACCTATCAAAATATCTCTCCATCATATTAATTCTAATCCCTTAACCCTCCTATATCCTAATCCGTCAAACCATCCCCTAGCTAGGTCATAAACCCTAAACCATCAAATTGCCTACCCCTCCATATCAATCATAATCTTTCAAACCATCACCTTAGCAATATGAATAAGTATAATCCATCAATCCATGCAGATCCTAATTTGTTGACCAATGGATCTCCTCATGCAAAGGACCCATGTGTTAATCCTTACCAAAAATAAATTGTTCTAGCTATAGAGGGCTATTCATACCAAAACCAAAACCAAAACAAATATGTCTTGACCAACTCCAAGCCTCAAATAAACATTTGGAATCCTTATCCTCTTGTGTAAGTCCTTCATCACCCAAATCTTCAAATCTTAAGAAAAAAACTAATCAATCTAATCAACCCAACTTAACTAAGATGAATGTTATCAAAGGGCTACTAGCAAGGAATCATAATCAAAAGCATGAATTTGAGGAGTTGTGACATACCCCTTCCCAAGCATCATTGATCTTCCATAAGCACACACATTTTGACAATAGAGCTACTACTTTCAATGACATGTAGGCTATCCAAAATCCCCCTAGCATTTCAATTCCCACAAATCAACCCATGCAAGAAGCTAGACAAAGGAAATCCACCCCTTTCCTGCTACACATAAGATTCAAGATCCACAAGCCTCGTAAAATTGAAAGACATGTCACCCATCAACATGTAAAATTGAGGAACTACATCCAAGATCTAATTGATGTAGGAGACATCAAGCTTAAAGAAAATGCAAGCACATCACTGGGTAAACAATTAATCATTATCCAATGCATGATCAAACTTGTCCACAACCAACTTAAGATCAAATTTCCCACATTGATCCCATTGATCCTAACCAAGAACAAGAATCCTATCAATCCCACACCAGTATCACCCTAGCAAAAAAAAAAACATATCAACTTGGTCCAACCACCTTTGTCTAGTTTGGTCTTCTTGTAAATGAAAAAAACTGAAAATCCCAATAATACACAACTATCTCATGATGGATTTTTGTCTTGCTTCCAAAGTAATGCATATCTCATTGTAATTTGAATATGTAGAGTCATAAACTTTCAAGGCAAAGGATTCAACCTTCATGAATAAGGAATCCACAAATCCATTCATGTTTATTGAAATCAAGGATATCAAAGCATTAGATGCAAATACCTTAATAAGAAAAATAAGGATGTTAATGATACTCCCAAGAGTCAAAACTAGTCCCTCCCATCATTTTGACTAAGAGCTTCCCACCAACCCTTTTATCAATCTCACTACCCCTGCCACCAACCCTTTCATAGATCCCATCATCCCTATCACCAACCTTAACCATCCATCGACCAAGGCCAACAAAGTCACACAACCCTTGACTAATTTCACAATGATGAAGCTATCACAACCTTCATAGGACTCGTAAATCCCCTAAGTGATCCTAAAACATGTTTTGAATAGACTTGGATGCATTGGAATATCCCAAGGAACCATCCAAACTCCTAAAATACTCACACCCAAAAAGTATAAATCCTAAGAAATCTAAAGACCAAAGTCTCTAAAATCTATTTGAGCTAAAAAATCCAACAATCCTAAGTTTGTCATTTAAACCAAAAATTGAGAATTGTAATATCTCTAAATCCTAACATCCTAGGACTCATACATGTTGAGGTCTACATACTTGCAAAATGACATCTCTAGCTAATTTTATTTGTCACCCTAAAAGGTGAAGTGAAATTATTTTTTCCATAGCATTTTGATACGAGTAGAGAAGAGTCCACTGGTGGCTCTACAAAGGGAAGTTTGATTTAAGGGGATTTGATATAACCTCCCTGGGCTTAAATAGAATCTAACCCCTTGGATTGAACCCTTCATAAGAAAATTAATAAAAATGTGATTTTAGACAAAAAAAAAAAAAGGTCTAGCCTAGAATTGGGACACACTATTGTACTTTAGCCCTAAAAAATTTCTTTCATTTTATTATCAACACCCTTATCTTCAACATTACATTGATTTTCTTAATTTTTTCCATTCTTTTGAACAATCATTTTATGCCTATAGAGTAACTTGTCTTTAACTCTCCTCAATGTTGGTTCTCTTTCCTTCATTCCTTTTTAGATTCACATGTTTCTTTCTTCATCTTTTACTGCTAATCATAACTTTTCCAATCTACGTACTACATATTACATCTTTCATCGTGTTTTATACCTTTTCCCATTTATTTATTTATTTTTTTTCAAAATAGTAGTTCCCTAACTCTAGGTTCTATATTCATTTCTCTAATCTACATATTACATCTTTCATTGTGTTTTATACCTTTTCCCATTTATTTTTTAGTTTTGTTACAAAATTGTAGTTCCCTAACTCTAGGTTCTATATTCATTTCTCTAATCTTCGTGACAATAATTAAATAAAAAAAACTTTCTTACAAATTTCCTCAAACCTCAATGCTTGACCTATTCATCTTTCACACCAATTAATATTCATTGAATTCTTTCACTTTCAGTTGATTGCCTCATAGGTCAATGATCTATCTACCTTCTTCCACAAATCCTTTTAAATTGAGCACTTTTACCAATTGCATATATATACCACTAACACATTACCTCCTATTGGCTCTTTTTAATTGTAGGTTGAACTATTTGATTCTTCTTTCTTCCTCTTCCAATTTATCCCTCAATCAATAATCTCTTTGCTCAAGTTTATCAATTCTTCTTTGTTGATGTGATGTTAACTACCCCTCCTTTGGTACTTTGTCAAAAACCTTAATGAATGAGCTATCTTCCACCTAAAACCACAACTCTAGAAGACACCTTCATTCTTTAGTTTTACCAATTAGCTTTATACCTCTTACCCAACAACTTAGTGTTGGACTTTTAGAAAAATTTTAACTTTTCACTTTCCTTAACACTTTGTAGGAATTATGCATGCTCTTATACCATTTAATGCAATCATGGATGGAAGGTCTAACAAAAGGTCATCCAACCATGTAGCCTTAACACAAACACCCCTTAAACATGCACAATAGAATCAAACATCATGACAACAATATGATAATGAATTAAAATCAATATATTGTAACTTCACAATTAGAATTACATCAATGGTTTATGCCAATAGGGCTTAGAATACAGATACACCTTAGTCTTCTAGAGGATAATACACATTAAGCACTAAACACAAGTGTGGCATCAACCACTAGCTTTCTTAGGTTGATCTTGTTATCACAATTTTGCTCTAATCTATTGAACAAAACTTGATCCATGAATTAGATGTCACCATTAGCTCCATTTTCAAATGAATTATGTCTCCTTTTATAGTGACACATTGATATAGGAGGCTTGTGCTAACGAAGAGTGAAGCAATATAACTCTAAACTTAATGCAATTCTAAACATGAATGGCATCGGGACCAATAAAGCCTTCCATATAATTATCCTAAATTGCAAGGTTCTAAATCATAACACATGTATCATAGACCTCATATAGTTGATTTCGTAAGTCATCTTGTACAATTAAACATGAATACAACCTAGACACATGGACATGCTCTAAATGCTCTATTGATGCTTTGGACAAAATCTCATGATGTGCATATGCATTACCACACAACTAATTTGTATGTTGGTATGAGTGCTCAAATTGATGATTGTGTTGAGAAATCAAATTGCTATGAACCAAAATTATTGATAATAAACTAAAATGCTAAAACACAACCAAATATAAATAAAATATTTTTGAGTGATACAATATTACTTGTAGGCCTAAGTGTTCCTGCATCACTCGGGGTTAATCTTGAGCTCCTTGGAAATTATCTAATATACATAATTGAGTTTGTAGCTCATGAGATCAGTCTAGATAACTACACACTTTTGCAATCCTTTTTGGCTAGGTGATCATTGTTGATATGTGGCGACTGATCATGCAAATACTGCACACTCGTAACGTATCCTCGCCGGGGTTTAGGGCCGAGCCGAGAAGCGGGGGTTTGGTGGTGGTAGCTCCCGATAGCAGGGGTTCGGGGGCATAGCCCCCAATTTCTTTTTTTTCTTGTTAATGCGTCAAGGTTTTCCCGTTGACATGCCAAATGAAAAAAATGACTTTGTAAAACCCTAATTCTGGAAGCTTCCAAAAAGCTTGATATATAGTTGCGGTGTGTAATTCGCGAGATTATAATCTGTTTTGCACTGGATAATAAAATTATTGGGTGGATGAGTTTCTGTGGATGTAGCCCGTATTGGGTGAACCACGCTAAATTTCTGTGTTGATCTCTTTTGTGTTATTCTTCATTGTTATTTCTGGGTTATTTAATCTGCATATAATTGTTAATGTTTATTGCTCCGATCTACTTGAATCCTAACAATCATGGTATCTAATAATGTGTAAGAATAGACATTTAAAAACACCTTACATAGGTTGTTGGATTACAAGGGTCTAGTTTTCTTTAGTCAACCTCCTTGATAGAATGGTTTTATGGCCTTAGCTTAATGATAAAGACGATACTTTGAAACATGTAGGTGTCCTATATGCATATGTTGATACAAATGTCTTCATTTTAGTGCTTGAAACTAAAGTATTCATAAGATGATTCTCCTTGTAATTGCTTATTTTCCAATGATAAATTGATATGAATCAATTGCCATTGAATTCCTTTAAATACTAAGACAATAATAAATCATGCAAGAGTGTGCCAAGTAGCTCCTAAAGGCTAGTGAAAGTGGTGGAAGTTGACAAAAAAATGAATTTAAATTTTTGTAATTTGGGATCAATCCCACACGGCTTGGAATTGCTTTCACATGTCATATGATTGATCTATGACAAGAAGACATACATCTTATGACAAAGAATGAATGTATGAAAAATGGTGTTATGAATGTCTAATAATAGAAAATATATGAGAACATATATAATTACAAACAAGATAAGATCAAATGTACGAAAATATATACAAATGAAGTTGAATATAAAATTAGAAAAGAAACCAAACTTTACACAAATATACCACTTATTACTATATAATTAAATTCAAATATTCCATCAAAATGAACACTTTTTTTTTCATACATTCATTCATGAATCTAACCATTACAAATAAATAATAATCTTAAATATTAAGTACATGGAAACATAATCATATTTTAGAAAATAAATTCTAAATCAATAAACCCTTTTTAATTATTATTATTTTTTTACATTTTCTTATTAATTATTAGCCGTTAGGCTTTGTAAGTGAACCGCTACCTAAGCGTGTCTGCTGAAAACAAATTTTAGCAGAGGGCCCAATAGTCGTGCAGGGTCCAATAGTTGTGCACCCAATCGTGAATATAATATCCAATAGTCGTTTATATAATCTCCAATAGTTGTGATTTGACTACCCATAATTAAACACAAAGTATGCTTTTGATCTAAAAAGCAACCAATCATGTGATACCACATCAGCGCTCAACTACTCATGATGTAATGCACGAGAATTGGTCTCACTATTTTTTGGGGCCTTTTTGGACACCTTGACAAAAATGCATGCTAATGTGGCATCATATTTGATGATGTGGCCTTGAAACCTTAATTATAAGCAGAGAACTTGCCAAGTAAGCTACTGTAAAAAATTGGAAGTGATTTGAAATTTCGATGTAGGATAATTAGAAGCGCGATGTTAGGGTGCACGACTACGGGCCCTCTCCCCTAACTCTTAACCAATATTTTCGTTTATAAGGCTGCCAAAATCTTGCCTCGAGCTCAACTATCTAGTAGCTAAAACCCTGATATTTTTAGATCTACTTTTCGTTTATTGTAAATAGATTGAAGCAGCAGCTGTAGGGAGATTGGATTTGGTTCGTCTCATTTAAAAAAAAACTGCTTTGGTAGGGTTTTGTAATATTTTTCCCGCAAACTCTGCCAAACAGCGCGACAGAATCTTGAGGTATGTCACTTGCAATGATTTCAGTGGTTTTTTTTTGGGAGTCTGTGCGCGGCCGGGTCATTTTTTGTTGTATTTATTTCATTCTAAGACAATTCCATTTTTATTTGTTAAATGAAGGTATTGGTTCTGTGATTTTATCTATGCCTGTTTTCATATATGATATTATTGTAATACCTATTGTTAGAATCCCTATTTGTTTCTTCACGTAGAGATATTTTGAACTGTGAGATGAATTTTACGTTTATTTGGTCGTTTTATATTTTTGTTTATTTTGTTTTCCTTGTTCTTGAGGTTATTTTTAATTTTTTTTTTAATCTTGTTTGATTTGGGGTTTGGGGCTGTTTTGGTTGATTTATCAGAAGATTTTCCATTCTGCTTTCATACTAGTGAAAATTTTATAAGGGGAAAAATCAACAGTCAACAGGTCTGCTTATTGATTATTTTCTTTTTGCATTGGATAAATTGTATTTGATATTTTCTGCTATTGGAACAATTAATCTTATTCTAAGTGGATTAAATCTTGAAGTTTCTGTTGGCCCCTATTTTTTAATACAGAAAGTTTATTTGATTTCTTTTGCAGTGACAAGTATGGATCCTTGAGTAGTTTACAGATTGAGTTTAGTTTAATTAGTTTTTTTTTTTTTCGAAAAAGGGATTGATGCATGCTAGTTTGGATTTGCCTTTCTGATGCGAGTATGCAGGGGCCTGCTTTTACTATTGTCTTATTTAGGATCCCATTTCTCATTGATTTTTAAATTACAAAGCTTAGCTTTTGTTTTTCGTTGGTATGTTTCCCTTGGAGGGACCATGCTGGACCAATATTTTTACCGAACTTTGAACATTGGAATGTCTGCCTGGCATTTGAGCACACAGCTTTGCTCCTTACTAGTGCTGCATGTTGTTACATGCAATTTTAAAACTGCAAATAATAGAATTTGAAAATAAAAATATTAAAAATTGTGGAGTTGTGATTACTTAGGAGGAGTAATCTCAGCCCTAGCTAGTGGTGGGGTATTCAGAATTTGCAGCAAGTTCAGATAAATTAATTTGTTTATTCTGTTTGAAAAATAGTGTAGTTATTGACCTCACATAAAATTGCTGCACGTACTTTTCATGGAACCACAAGGCTTAACTGACTTTTTTCAACAGATCTTGATATGCAGGTTGGATATAATATTTTTCTAGAATTTAATTACTTTATTCTATATTTTTTCAAGTCTCGTGCTTGATACATTTGTAACTCAATTCAGAGTTTCATCTTATCCTTGAAAGTCAGTAACTTTGGGCATCTAGAAGAAAAATATGCGTTCTTCTATAAGGTTCATTTTTGAGAAGGAAAAAAGAGAAATCATAATGTATTACTCTTGAAATTTAGAAAATGATTGAAGTTGTTAATCTTGATTTGAAGTGCCTGTAGTATTTTAAAGCTCTTATTGCTTCCACCATTTGGCAAAATTAAGACAGTTTTGATGGCATGCTTGAAGGAGATTTAGTTTATAGTACATCATTGACCTCTAAGTTGTTGAGATGGTAATGTTTCTTCCTATGACATTTAGGAATCTCAACAAAGATTTAAGTTGTTTATACTTTATACAGCTTTATGATTGTGGTGAGGTGACTTAGTTTAAATGTCAAATCATTTTGAGATGCTATTTGATCATTATGTGCCAAGTTCAGCAGAACTAGTGACCAATTAAAGGGCCCATTCAAAAGCTATTTTTAAAATGTGAGCTTTTTTGATTGTTTTTTTGGTTAGCTGTGTTGGTTTTGTTTTGTTATGTTACTCGGCAAAAGTATGGTGTTGATTTAAATAGTTGTGGCTTGGAATGGCTTATCAAAATACTAATATACATTTTCATGTTTTCTAGATGTAGGTATAGTTGTTTTAAGTTGACATGACCTGGTATTTCATTATAAAATGACATTGAATGGTATTTTGTAATTCCTATCTTCATAGTGGTCTAATTATTCTGAAGCTGCATGTGCTTATTTTTCAAGTGTAACAAAATACTTTGGCTCATGGAGAATCTTAAAGTACATGTGTAGGGAGAAGATGATGATGGCATTCCCTTGAATTTTCTATCGACACCTCCCTTGCACCTCCCAAAGTTGTAAATGCTAGTTTTATTAGGTGATACAATGACCCTTTTAAAATGTGTGCCTTTGGGAGCATATCAATATATATGATAAATGAGTGAATGCATGCCTTCTTTGTCATTCCTTGGTTTTAAGCCAAACTTACATCAAATCAAGAAAAAGGCTTTTGAGACAAATTTTTTAACTGTCATTTATAAATAAATTTCTTTGAGTTGAAGGCAAAGGAAAACTAGTAAAAGACGCAATAGTTGAGGAAAAAACTTGCCATAACAACCAATATAAATATGGCTAGTTTTGTTTGATAAATCTTCTTTTCCCTAGATCAAAATACTCAATTTTTTTGTCACCTTTCTTCTTCACAAAATAAGCTTATTTTTTTGAAATTCTCAAAGCCGTTCAATTATCAACTAGTTGTTTCTTTGCATGTATAAATTCCAAATTTTGTTTGTTGTAGTTAAAATCCTTGCCCGTCACAAACTTCATAACAAAAATAATTGTTTGATGTTGAAATGTAGTCTACATTAGGACAGGGCTTTTAGACAATAGTAGACGACCTTAAATTTGAAGGGGTTTAAGTATTTACTTTGTGTAATTCACTTAAATGCACCTACCTCTCATTAGTAGAGAAATCACTTTCAAATTTTATGTGATGGCATGAATTTGTACTATATGTCAATTTGTAACAGTTTGACAAGGGATTTAGTGATATACAATTTTCTAATCTCTTCTCAAACTGTTACAAATTGATATATAGTAGAAATTCATGACATCTCATAAAATCTGAAAGTTGTTTCTTCTCACACTATTACGAATTGATATATAGTACAAATTCATGCCATCCCATAAAATCTGAAAGTGGTTTCTTGCTAGTGAGAGGCAGGGGCATTCAAGTGAAATTCATGACGAAAATACCTAACCCCCTTCAGATTTAAGGTCAAAGGGGCATGGATAGTTTGTCATTAATATCAAAAGTGTATAAACTATATTGAAGATGCTGTCATTGATGTCAAAGGTTGAGGAAGGAGTTCGTGGTTGAATGTTGGTGGCCATGCTTTGGAGTAAAATTTAAAATGAAACAAATATTTGTGTCCCCCCTTGGTTGGCATCCCTCTTGGGGAAGTAAAAGAAATAAATTAAAAATTGCAAAATATTTTGTTTGTGTATGAGGCCGACCCCCCTCATGTTGGCGCCCCATTTTGGTGATTTAAAAATTGAAATTAAATTTAATGCATGCTGTTTTGGGCCGACCTTATCTAGGTGCCCAAATTTGAAGATGAAGAGATGCTTTTAAAATGGAAAGTTGCATCATTTTGAAAAGGTATGTTGTTTCATGGAATCGCCCCCTTTGGTGAAGATATTTGAAAAGGTTGAAAGGAGTTTTTGAAGGCAAAAAAAATTGAATATCATTCGTCTTTAGAGCAGATCATAAGGAAGATGTAGTGCAGTTTTAAAGGACTAAAATCAGAATTTTGAAGGAAATCTAAATCAAGTTTTATAGCAGATCTAAAAGGCAAGATCATGGCAGATTTTTTTAAGTGATTTAAAGCAGATTTTGATGACTTCATGAGCAGATATATGAGCAAATTTATGGCAGATTTCTTGTAAGAGATTCAAAGCAGATTTGTGGGTAAGGTTTTTGAGCAGCATATTGGAGCAGATTCGAGAAAAGTTTCAAATAATTAGGTTTTTGAGCAGCATATTGGAGCAGATTTGAGAAGAAGTTTCAAATAATTATGATATTGCTCATTTGGAGGTTGGTGCCTCCTATCCAAGGAGATCAGGAAGGTGGTGCCTCTCATTAGAAGAGATTGGTGTCTCTTGCTAAGTTGGTACTCAGTTGTGGGGATTGGTGTTTCTTGTGGGTTGGTGCCCACAAAAGAAGCTTTGTAAATGAAGTAGGTTGGTGCCTGCAAGAAGATCTATATAAGCAATATTTTGTCATGGTTTTCTCCCGCAAGGGTTTCCACGTAAATCATGTGTTCATCTCGTGTTCCTTATTGCTAGATCTTGCATGTGTGTTATTGCTATGGCTGATTAAATTGTGAAGCACTATTGCTGTGGTTGCATAAGGTTTGAAAAATAAATAATTGTTGTTATACCGATTCACCCTCTCTCCCCTCTCAGTATAATTGAGTGCTCTTCAATCCCATAAAATTTGAAAGTGGTTTCTTGCTAATGAGAGGCAGGGGCATTTAAGTGAAATTCACAACAAAAATACCTAACCCCCTTCAGATTTAAGGTTGTCCATTGTTGTCTAATAACCCTACCCTAATGAAGATTACATTCTAGCATCAAATTATTATTTTTGTTACGAAGTTCTAATGGGTATGGATTCTAACTACAACAAATAGAAATGGAATTCAATACATGTAAAGTAATAACTGAATAACAATTGAACAACTTTGTAAATTCCAAAAAGGAAATCTTATTTTCTGAAGAAGAAAAGATGACAATATTCGTGAATATTTTGATCTAAGTAAAAGAATATTTATTTGAAAAATTGACCATATTTATTTTGGTTGTTATGATGGCCTTCTTCCTTACTAGTTGCACCTTCCATTGTTTTTTCTTTGCCTTAAGCTCAAAGACATTTATTTAGAAATGAAAGATAAAAAGATTATGTCTCTAAAGCTTTTTCTTGATTTGATGTAAGTTTGGCTTAAAATTGAGGATTGACAAAGAAGGCATGCATTTTAGAAGTGTCATTGTAATGCCTAATAGAACTAGCACTTGCAACTTTTGGAGGTGCAAGGGATGTGTTTGCGAAGGAACACCTTGCTATGTTTATCTTGTTTATTTGTGGGGGATGTCTTGATGTCCTTAGGATGGCTTGGCCCTCCCTTGGTGTACCCAATTGGGGAATGTGCCTAGGCGATGTTTCTCTTGTAGAGGGGGCATCCTTGGGATGTCCCTTTTTTTGATTTTTTTGAAATAGCGGGCGGTGCTCTATCCTCGTCCCTGCGTTCCAAGGCATCCCTGTTTTGGGAAATGCCTAAAAAATAGGGCAACATGTCCCAAGGTACATCAGTTGTTTCAGTCTTTTTAGTTTGTTGGATTGCTTATGATTGAGGAATGGATTATATTTGGTTATTTCATTCTTTTTAGTTAATTGATTAGGATTGCTGATAATTGAGGAATGAAAAAGAAGCATGGAATATAAGAAACATTAGAAGAAAAAAGAGACATTGCAGATAAAAAACAATAAAACAATATAATTCTTAGACTGTGAGGTTGTGTACAGTAGCTTGTGGTGTTTGAATATGAAAACCTTGAAGTGTGGCAATTAGACTATCTTGGGGATGGAAACCCTCAAGGAGCATATCAAGTTTTAGAGTGTCATTAGGGTTATAAGAGGTATTATCGGATTTGCATGTATGTTGTGCCTAATAATTTGTATCAGGCTGATAAACTTTAATTTGCATGCGTGTTGTTTGAAGTAAATATAAAAAATGCAAATTTTTTTATTGCTGGAGTATTTTTGGATTTATTATTTGTGCAATTAGTTGAGATTTTTACACATTTGCTTATTTAGTAAAAGGGCTTGAGCATGTAAAATAGATTTGCTGTTATTTTAAACTGCAATGAGGGTTTTATTTTAATTTATACTCTAATGAGGGTTTAGATAAAAAAACCACAAGGTCACCCCTAAAATAGTGGGCCATGCTTCATGACAAAACAACCTACTATTTTAGGGCTAGTGGATTGTTTTTCACATGAATTCTTTTAGGTGAAAATAAATTAGGTTTTTAAAGATTGTATGCAATTTTTTATGGTCACCATTTTTATAATGAATAAGATCTATTTTTATCTATATCTACTACAAAATTAATTAATTTTTCTATTTTTGCAAATAGTACATTGTTTTTTGGTTCCCAAGTTTTTACCTTTTATACTTTTTTGAAACTATACCTGTAAGATTTGGCTATGGAAATAGCCACCCAAGACCAAGAGACTAAATGCAAGCATAGTCAAATAAAAAAATCAATAGACTGTAAGCATGATTAATGTGTACAAAATGAGAAGAATAGGTGGGCATATGTAGGATACACCACCAAGAGATGTGAATGTACAACCAATGTTTGATAAAGGTGATGCAGTCACATGTGTGTACAACATTTCCACCAAATAGGGAAGCACAAGTCACATGTGAAACTTACCCAAGTAGATACCTATCTAAGCAAGCTTATCCTATCCTAGGTGCAAATATGCAATAAAGTGAATAAACTAAATGCAAAAACAAATATTAGGTGGGTATGGATAGATGAAATGGGTCCCAACAAATGTGTATTTGTATTAGGTACCTATGTACAAAATGATCTCCTTAAATAATTAGAGAAGGGGAATAACCTACAGGAAAAAACTCTCCCCAAAGAGGATACACCGTTGCCAAAATGTATTGAGAGGAAAGAGAAGAGAGGACTAAGTGGCCCTCTCTAGAGATGAATCCTTTTGCACCCCCAATAGAGCTTGTAGATGAAGAAACTTGCTCACTGTAACAAGTTTGGTAAAAATGTTGGCTTTCTACTTTGAAGTTAGGCAATATTAGAGATAAATGATTTTTCCATTGATAGCTCCCAAATGTAGTGCATGTGGATCTCAATGTGCTTGGTTTGTTGATGGTGGACTATATTTTGTGTGATCTAGATGACATTCTGGTTGTCACAAAAAATGATAGATGACCATCGATATTGGGTACCAAACTTAGTGAGGATATGTTGAAGCCAAATGGTCTTAGTGGCGGCGACATTGTTAGCTCCTCAATGCTTTGCCATGTTAGAAGATAGAGCAAAAGCAGTTTGCTTTTGCTTAACTAATAAATTGGACCTAAACCAAGAGAGAAACTATAACTTAAAGTGGACTTATGATCCTCAAAATTTGTGTGCCCTTCAAGTCAATGTCCATAGTTGTTGCATAGTGAATCTTAAAACTATGTATAACCTAATGTAATGGAGTATTTGCTTGGCTACCTTCCAATGCAATTCATGGGGCTCTTGCATAAATTGGGAGACCATGGTTACAATGTATGAAATGTTGTGCCTAGTGTGAGTTAGATAAATGAGGCTCCCCACAAGCTGTTGATACAAAGTATCAACAACCAATGGTGAAGAACATTGAGTCTCTAGTTTGACTCTAGATAGAAAGGGGCTTGGAGTAGGCTTGTAGTCTACCATGTGAAACAATGCAAGAAAATGAAGGGCATACTTGGATTGTGCAATGGTGATCCTTGAAGTAGATTAAGTGATCTCAATCTCAAGGAAATAGTACAACAAAAGGTAGTCATTAAAAACCTGACATGAAGGGCAATTTTCATTGCCACAATGGAGGATGAAGAACTCCTTGTGATCAATAGGTGCCAACATATAAAACTAGAAACAAGAGAAGGAAGGAATCCATATATGGATTAGAATGGCATCTAGAGAATTCAACAATGAGAAGGAAGGAATCCATCTTGGCATAGCAAGTTCGAGGGCCTATTTGAGGCCATAGATAGATTTTCAAAGTTTGCACACCATGGAAGAATCTTGTAGGAAATCTTGTGGCTGCTCCATGTATATTTCTTCCTCAAGATCCTCATGAAGAAAGGCATTTTTCACGTCCATTTGATGAACCTCCCATCACGAGTTGAGATGATAGTGAGTGTGAGTTGGATAGAGTTCATTTTTGCAATTGGTGCAAAGGTCTTGGTTTAGTCAATGCTGTCTTGCCCCTACCATAAATCACAAACCCCCTTCTAAGCTAGAGAGATCACAACCTTAATGAATTAAATATTAAATAGTGATCCTAGTAAAGAGATCAATTATGGTTAAAAGGATATTATTAATAGCGATTCCACAAAGGCATTTAATTAAATAAAATTAAGAGTTGTGGGCAGTGTTTGGTTATGATGAGGTGTGACTCTTGTAAGAGCAGTGATTGGGAAAAAAAGGAAAATAAGAAATTGAAACATAAGATATTTATATCTGTTGGAAATAAATATTGTTTTCAGCAAGAATATTATTAGGAAGTAAGTTTGAGAATATAATTTAGGAATAGCTATATATATATATTTCATAATTGCATAGTGATATCTTATTACCAATTAATAAGTAGATTCCTTTAGCAATCTATTTTGAATTTATAGAAGTGCTTTCCAAATAGGGGAGCCAATCAACCTTTCGAGTTCACAAGAGGTGAATTATTGACCTTTCCTTCATGAAGCATGCCACCCTAAGATGCAATGCTCATGGGTCAGGAGGCATATGAGTGCTCCTGGGCTTGTTGATGAAGGCAATCTTCATGCATCTTATCAAGCACGCCACCCTGACATGGATGGAATGGAGCTCCTGCCATGCTCGTGGGTTGGGAGGTGAATGAGTGCTCCTCGGCTTGATCAAGGAGGAGTGAGTGTCTCCAAGGTGGATTGAGGGATGGAGTGGACCTAAGCTCCTGCCATGTTTGTGGGTCAAGAGGCAGATGAGTGCTCCTGGGCTTGAGGGTCTTCTCAAGTATGCCACCTCGAGATGGATGGACGAGGATCCACCCATTCTCTTGCAATACAAGTACAACCATTCTTGAGATTGCTGTTTGCAAACATTTCAAGTGAATTCCTAATATGATTGACTATAGGAATATGCCTTGGAATAATCGTTAATGATGTTAAGATATTTTGAATTCAAATGTTAATGATGCTATGAACTATAGATCTAACTATTATGATGTTTTAGCTATGATGTATTGCTCTCAATATTATGATATTTTATGTATTAATTTGAATATTATCGTAAAGTCGATACTTGTTATTACTAATATCAATTTTTAGTGATTATTATTGTTTTACAGGCCTAAAACCAAAAATTTACCAAAAGGGGACATTACAAATGCTAGGAACTTGTGAAAATTTGTTAGTGACTAGTTGTACTTTGAACTTATCCATAAACCCATTTGTTGCAAATTTTAGATCCACTTACATTGAACAAGATTCCTTCTCTTAGGAAAGGGGACCAAATCCTAAGTGTAGTTCTTAATCAAGGAACTATATTCTTCCTACATGGTTGCATCTCACTCAAGAATGCTAGACACCCCATGAAATGATTGTGGATTCGAGGCAATGACAATGAGGGTATGTGGAAGTCCTTGAACAATGATCGTGTCCTCTTGGTGTTTGCTGGATCCCTAACCCAATCACTTGCATCTTGTAGTGTCTGTTCTTCCCAAAATGGAGTGGTAGTAAGAGAACCTAGAGGAGGTTCCTCAACCTTTGAATGATGACTAGGAGAGGAAGGAGGTGAATCCTCATCATTACTCTCAACATAGAAAGTGGAGAAAGGAGAATCTCCATCATTAGGAAGCTGCTTAGGTGGATTTGATTCCTTAGAATTGTCATCCATGACTAGTGGTTCCACTATGAATGTAGGATAAGAAGTGTCAAGAGTGGAACTACAAGAGCCCTCCTCAAAATGAACATTCCACTCAATGAACAACTCATGAGTGGTTGGGTGGAGAAGCATATATCCTTTAACACCATCAAGATAACCTACAAAGATGCAAGGCCAACTCTATGGGTCCATGGTCTTATATTTCTTTGCAAGAATGTGGGCCCATGCACAAGAACCATACACCCTAAAGTGTTGAACTGTGGTTTCCAATTGCTTCAAGCTTCAAAAGTAGTGACTCCTTTCAATGCTCGATGAGGAATGTAGTTCTGGATGTAACACATAGTTAATCGCTTCTGTCCGATACTGAGGTTGAAGAGATTTGGAGTGTACCATATGGTTTGCCATTTCCTACAACAATCTATTTCTGCATTCTGCCACGTTGTGTTCTACTAAGGACTATATGAAATTGTATGTTGTAGATCAATCCCCCTGAAGTGTAGAAATGCTCAAAATGATGGTTAACATATTCACCATTGTTGATTGTGTGCAAAATCTTGATGTATTTACTTGATTGTTTCTTTGCAAGAGATTTGAAGTCCTGAAAGTGCTCAAAGACCTCAAACTTCCATTGGAGAAAATACACCCAAGTAAACCTTGAGAAACCATCAATGAAGCTCAAGACATATCTGGCCATGTTGAAAGAAGGATGCAAAAGTGGACTAGAAACATCATTGTGAACAAGCTCTAGAATCTATGTAGCTCTTCATAGCTTGCCTTTGTTGTTCTTCTCTTTGGGTTGCTTACTAAGAATGCAACCCTAGCAAACACCATCTAAAAAGTGGACATGAGGCAATGCTGGATCCATGCCATGCTGGCTAAGCTATTGCAAGTAGTTATAGTTAAGATGGCCAAAGTGCTCATGCCATAACACACCTCCTCGGATTTAGTGAGAAGAATAGTCGAAGGAGGATTGAGATCAAAGTTTGAGAAGTGATACAATCGTGATTGGTAATCAACTCTCCCAACTGCAATTATAGAACCACTATGCACCTCACTAATAACCACGAAATTGAGAGTGAACTCAACTTGTTTGCCTGAACTTGTGTGAGTGATTTAATAGACTTATAAGAGATTAGTTAATCATGATGGTACACAAAGAACATTTTGGAATGTCTTGTCATCCACATTAACAGAACCTCTCCCACAAACCTGATTTTGATGGTTGATGATGTTCTCATTGAGGTTTGTGGGAGAGAGTCTGTTAATGTGGATGATGAGAACATCATCAACCATCAGAATATTCAGTATACACCACATCTCTAAGGATGTGAAATCATCTTGAGATTTTACCATGTTGTGTGAAGTACTTGAGTCAAGTAGCCATGTGGATGGTGGAGATGCAATTGGCACAAGAGCTTGGGCTTTGCATTTTCCTTTCCTTTTGTTGTTATCATGTGTCTTAAACGATCCCTCTGTTGATGAATTCAATTTGGCTAAATCAGGAACCCTGATGTGATTTTGCTTAACAAGATGTGAGAATGATCAATTTGTTTCTTCATGCACTTGTGTTTGTCATGATTAAGCCTTTTGCAATAGGCACATTTGATGCTCTTTCTCGTAGGCTTATCACCTATTGAAGAGGTCTCAGAGGATGATTTGGATTTTTGCTCCTTATGTAATATCCCAGGGCTGTTTTCTACTATGATCTAGGTTTCTTTTCCTTTAATCCTTGTCTGACAAAGTTTGAACTGTGGCTCCTTTAGATATATACACAAGTTTTGAACACACCTACCACCACTCACTTATAATATTAACAAATACATTTCTGAATATCAACTGATCAGTGCACAGAACAAATAAGCTTGCAAAATTCAACAACTGTAAATTAATTGCAAAGTAGATAATATTGCATTGAATCCGAATACAGACTTTAATGTTCACTAGGGTAGGTTTACACATACAACATGCTGGTCATTGTTGTTTCAGGACAGGAAACTGCCAGTACAAGAGTAGGCGATCTGCCCAGATCAGCAGGTCTCATGAAATTAGTGTCAAACCCTTTCATCAGTAAATTAGACCCCTTCACTGTACTGTGATCTGCCTACACCTTGTTGCAGGTGGAGAAAAGGCCAGATCTGAACCTTCCATGACTGGTTGTGGTTGGTATGTGATGCCTGATGATAGCAGCAACTAGTTGTCAGCAGATGGTGTGATGATAACCCTTAACCTGGGCGGTGATTCTCATGAATGCAGGGTGAAAATTGGTTCAAAACTTCCTGAAGTCGCTCCAAATGTGGGATCTGTAGGTAATTTGTAGGTTATGTGGTTAGGCACAGGACTTAGGACACTCCTAGGTCAGTGAAGTCCTCCAATTCTTCCATCAACCTGTGATGCAAACAACCTTCTTTTAGCTCAACTTGCATAGCCTGATCTGGAAATGCTCACAGAGGCTTGGGGTTTTGTCCTCACCACAAATGGGTTTGTAACAAGGGTTTGCATCCTTGTGCAAATCACTTAACTAGAGAAATCAGAAAACTATCATAATGTTCAGCTCATTCTAACCAGCGAAATCACCTCTTATACATATTTGTGAAAGCTTGAAAAGAAATAGGTCGGCCCAGGAAAAAACAGACCAGGTCGGTCCATAGATGCAAATATTATTATTAAAATTAAGACCAGGTCGGCCCACAAATGCAAATTTTATTATAATTAAAATTGCTATTATTATTATATAATTATATTATTATTAGAGTGTTGGAAAACACTTTCATTATATTAAAATTAATAATATTACTATAGCTTTGTGAAGGGAACATGACACGTTATCCTTCTTGTCTCTATTTTTTTTTCTAACTTGCCAGTTCGGGTACGGGTTCAGATACGGCGGTATGGCAAATTTTTTTCCTTGGGTACAGGTATGGGAATTTTATATATGTGTGTGTGTGTGTGTGTGCAATATTATAAATTATAAAAACAGTGATGCTCATAATTGCCAATAAATAGAATACAACATAATTTTGACATAGTAACTTATAACAGTTCAATTCATGATCACTTCACAAGTACAGTAATTGATTCTCCTTAAAAAATATAGTAGACAAAATAAAAACTCAAAGAAGCCTGCATACCTTACTAGTTTCTTGGTCAATATTGATCATGACTCAGTGAAAAGTAGAATAATGCAACATAATCAACAAACAAAATAGTCAATGTAAGTGGTATAGAAGTTAATGCTGTCTATGTAGCAGAGATCTTTGGTCAACACTGTTAGATAACCACATTTAAGAGTCAGTCAAACAAGGGTCAATATTGAAGATTTGGCGTGTTGATTCACAAATGATGTCAAATTTACAGTCTGGCCCGAACATTGTCTTTTTCCCCCTCCTACGATAGTGCTGGTCAAATGAGAGAGTAAATGATGGAATGATGCATTCATGAGGATCAATTAATGCTATCTACACATGTTCAATTGGAAACAATAGCCCTAAATTTTTTTAAACGATGGTTATAAGTTCTGGGTTTGCCAAGACAATATCAAATTTGTATTGGAATTCATTAGAAAACAATATCATATTTAGTAATTGATGGTGTCATACTCCTTTCATATACCAATTTTGTAGCCACTGTTGTTTTTCTCTTCTTAGAATGTGGGGCTCTTGCCGGGTCTGCCCAGGGTATTGCTTGGGTGCTTGGGTTCTTTGTGAGTCCTTCACAAAAGAACCCACAAAGAACCCAGGTGCCCAAGCCATATCTTGGCTGTACCCAAGGACGAACCCGAATCAAACTCGTACCTGAACCATACGCACATGCGTACCCACATGCATACTGGATCAAATATGAAGGACCCGATAACTTAGTTTTTTAAATATTTTTGTTTCTTATCCTTGCTATTTGAAACCTTTTGTTCTTTTGTGCCTTGATTAGCAATAAGGGCATGTGACTTTGAAGACTTTAGGGAACCCATTTGCATGAGCTAATCCTATTCCCTAATAAGTAAGGTAACAAAATCATATAGTGATGTCATAGTGCATGCAATTCCATGGGCATCCTTAGTGGTATGAAATGTAGAAACAAAATTTGAGTAGTCAGGATCAAGTTTGACAAGAATAGACATAATCAACAGGGAGTCTTGTTTCTCAATACCACATTATTTTATTTGCAATTGTGGTGATTTTAATTAGTGAAGAAGTCTTGGATGGTATCAAAACTACTAGGGTTCAAACTAATGAGCTCATTCTCCAATTGATGACCTCTTAGCACATCTTTCTTGCCAAATAAACTTTCTAATGTAGTCTAGATTTGATTTGGTGTATTAGAAAATTCAATGTGAAAGAAAGGATTAGGAGAAATTGACATGCACAATGTTCCATAGGCTTCATCACATTTATTAAACCATTTAGTTTTTTTAACAATTAGAGTTGGTTCACCTTCTAGAACACCCATAGTGATTCAATGCAATCCTACTTTTCTTAGGTACATCATCATTTTAGATTTTCACTCATAGTAGTTGTATGGTGTAAGTAGAAGAATAAAACTGTGCAAAAAAGGTGTGTGGTAAAGAAGCAACACAAATACACCCCCATCTAACTCAATCAATCAACCCCTTGGAAAAAATGATTGGCACTTTATAATTAGTGCGAGTACAACTACCACTTGGAAGAATTGCGAAGTGGACTGGATTTCAATGCTTTACAAATGCTCAAAATTGGCTATAATGTTGAAAGCACAATTTAGGAACAAAATCAAGTGAAATTAATAGCACCACTTCAAAGTACTCAATAAGTTATGCACTTAAAAACAATTGCACTTGAAAAGGTGCCAGTATGTGGTTGAATGGACCTTCATAAAATCCCAAAATGAGAACTGTGTAATTTCATCCATGAGAGTCTACAAATTCTACAAATCGTGCATCAAAATAAAAAATTACTTGTACCACAATGAAGAGAATGGAAAAATAGCCAAAATAAAAAAAATATTGCTTTGAAAAAGGCCTTTGTATAGTTGAGAATGAAGCCCTCGAAGTTGAGCTTCAAAATTCTAACAAACAATGGTGAAGGGGAGCAAAATTGGGGAAAAGTTGTTGGTGTCATGTTGATGTGGAGGAAATATGCTCCTAGGTTGACTAAATATTGCTTTGAATTGAAGATCACTGCTTGTTAGTGCAAACTAGAATTGTGCCTTGAAATCACCATTGGGTTGTTTGAAAATTGCAAATGCTTATTAGCATGTAGAATGGTCTTTGGGTTGTAGGGCTTGCATAAGAGGTTGGGTCATTGGTGTTTTTTTCTACAGGTGGTAGAGCTTTAGTGTCTGAGTGAGAAGTTTTTGCTAGGGGGTGTTGCTGCCAATTGTGGGCATGGTGCTTAGTGTTGCATTGTGTGAGTGCCATATGTAGGCTGCAATAAGTTGGGTAAGTACTTTATAGGCATTAGCGTGCTCAATAACTTTTTTGGTTTAAATTTTGAAAAACAAAATTTTTATTTACTTGTACAATTTTGACACCAACACTAGTGTCCACATAGAAATTTTGTAGAGTATTTTCTTTACATTGAGAATATTTTTCGTGACTCGTACGATGAGGAAATTTTTCTCATAGTTCCGGGTCAAGTGCTTTGATTTTGATGATTTGATAGTTGATCTATAGGTTCATGGGGTTTTTGAATGTGATTGTAAGGTTGAATTTGACCCAAAATGTTTTGAAGGATCAGGTGCTTGCTAGATCTGGCATGCATCTTCCAATATTTGGCCTCCAATGTCTGATTTGAATGCAACAAAAGGAAAAAATGATTTTCTTAGATACCTTGAACTCAATGATGAGCTCAAATTTCTTCCAAGAATTGGCCAAAGCAACCTACAATACATAGTGACAAATGGAACCCCCTAGAATCTAATCTCTCTTCTTAACTTTATTTGATTGTCTAGATCATCCAAGGATGCAAGAGAAGAGCATGCTTAGTATGAGAAGAAGACAAGCCTATATAGACCCTCCTACTTTGATACCATGTAAGATTTGGCTATGGAGATAGCCACCCAAGAACAAGAGACTAAAGGAAAGCACAACCAAATCAGAAGATCAATAGAATGTAAGTATGATTAATGCGTACAAAATGAGAAGAATAGGTGGGTATATATGAGATACACCACTAAGAGATGTGAATGTACAGCCATTGTGGGATAAAGGAGATGTAGTCACATGTGCGCACAACTTCTCCTTCAAATAGGGAAGTACAAGTCACATGTGAAAGCTACATAAGTAGATGCCTACCTAAGCAAACTTATCCTATCCTAAATGCAAATATGCAATAGAGTAAATAAACTAAATGTAAAATAAACATGCACCAACAATACCAATGGAATGTATACAGAATGCTACTATGATACTATTATAATTCTTCTGACAGAATTTTAGTAGTACAAATTTGAATGGGTAGAAATATAATTAGAGGTTTTAGTAATCTTAGGGGATGATATTGGCCATGATCAATGTGTACAAAATGAGAAAAATAGGTGGGTATATATAAGATGCACCACTAAGAGATGTGAATGTACATCCATCGTGGGATAAAGGAGATGCATTCACATGTGTGCACAACATCTCTATCAAATAGGGAAGTACAAGTCACATTTGAAACCTACCTAAGTTGTTACCTACTTAAGCAAACTTATCCTCTCCTAAGTGCATTTATGCAATAAAGTGAATAAACTAAATGGAAAAATAAACATGCACAAACAATACCAATGCCATGTATATGGAATGCTACTATGATACTATTATAATTTTTTGACAGATTGAATGGGTAAAAATATAATTAGAGGTTTTAGTAATCTTAGGGGATGATATTGGCCATGATCAATGTGTACAAAATGAGAAGAATAGGTGGGTATATATAAGATACACCGCTAAGAGATGTGAATGTACAGCCATTGTGGGATAAAGGAGATGATATCACATGTGTGCTCAACTTTTCCATTAAATAGGGAAATACAAGTCACATGTGAAACCTACCTAAGTAGATGCCTACCTAAGCAAACTTATCCTATCCTAAGTGCAAAAATGCAATAAAGTAAATAAACTAAATGTAAAAATAAAAATGCACCATCAATACCAATCCCATGTATATGGAATGCTACTATGATACTATTATAATTCTTCTGACAGAATTTTAGTAGTACAAATATGAAGGGTAAAAACATAATTAGAGGTTTTAGTAATCTTAAGGGATGATAGTGGCCATGATCAATGTGTACAAAATGAGAATAATTAGGTGGGTATATATAAGATACACCACTAAGAGATGTGAATGTACAGCCATTGTGGGATAAAGGAGAGATATTCACATGTGTGCACAACATCTCTATCAAATAGGGAAGTACAAGTCACATTTGAAACCTACCTAAGCAAACTTATCCTATCCTAAGCGCATTTATGCAATAAAGTAAATAAACTAAATGCAAAAATAAACATGCACCAACAATACCAATGGAATGTATATGAAATGCTACTATGATACTATTATAATTCTTCTGACAGAGTTTTAGTAGTACTAATTTGAATGGGTAAAAATATAATTAGAGGTTTAGTAATCTTAGGGGATGATATTGGCCATATACAGTGCAAATTCGCACTATTAAAGTTTTTTTTTGGTTTTTTTAGTCTGACTTTATATAATTTAGTTTATACCCACTAGTTAGTAATTTAAAAAAGACCTCTATATTATTTCATATAACCATATCTTAATGTTTATTGAAATGGATTTGCAGAAAAATTAAAATATGGATACAGAAAAAGACACCGAGAATGTGGACAAGCAGCAGGTCAAGAAATATCTGAGAGGAAAGGGTGTGCAGTTAGAGGTAAATATTTATTACTGCCTTTGAACTAATTTTCATTGTGAAAAGATGCCATGAGAAGAAGAGAAGGGAGGAATTTTATCATGTAGAGTGTTCTGGACAGTTTAGGGTTTAGGATTCACTCATTTATGCTGAGACTCTGTATACTTCTTTTTTGTATTTGTAATAGCCATATTGTTATTTCATTGTTTTAGGAAATCAAAGATAAGAAGCTTAAAGGGCAATTGGCTTCTAAGGAAGCATTGTATGGAAAATCAGCAAGAAATGCAGCTAAAGTTGAACAGGTTTGGGATCAGCATAACTATGCTCGAAATGTTTTTAATTTTTAGCCAGTTGTACCTGGAGACAAATAGAGTCCCAGTCCTGAAAGAAAGGGAGATTATGTTGAAGTCTTTACTTCTTGTGCAATCTTTATTTACACAAAGAATGCTAAAACCATATTTGAAATCGTTAGACATGAGTGGAAAAGCTTCCTCTTCAGCATAATTTCACCTCATAAATTCATGCCTAAAAACTAGACTGTCCATGCATTAAAGAGGTTTATTTCTATTAAGATGATGTTGTTGACATTGTAGTGCACTAGCTAATTATATGTTTATGATGGATCAGATATCAAAATTTAAAGCCACATCTTTGAAAATGAACGTAAAATGTTGGCTAAATTGGCTTAAAATGTAACCACTTTCATTGTCAACATGGCCTATCAAAATCTACTGTCTTTTAAAGTCCTGTGGAGGTACCCAGGTTATATGTTTCCAGAAACAAGAAATGGGTAACGTGACACAATTGGGGTTGGTAAGGTGTTGATATATTTAGAATTGGATTTAAAAATTTCTTGGGGTTTCATCAAATATGCAAATTGCTAGTGGTTCAATCATAAAAAATCAAACGTAGCTGTCATGATCTTGCAAGTGGTCAGGCAATGGTGAGCCAATAGACAGGTAATAACCTGCAAATGTTAAAGTAATTGTCTACAAACAACCAGGAATGACCAAGAAAGTGTAGGAAATGACCTGGATGGTCTGCAAAAATGGCCATGTTTCGCATGCTGTTTGTTGTTACCAACGTTTCTTAGTGCAATAAACCATAACGGCGCTGAAATGTTGCATTTCTTAACAAAAATACAGCGGAAGCCTTGTCAAGATGTAATAAACACCTTATTGCGATCCAGTGGGTGTTTTGAAATGACAAGTATCTTTTTTAAATTTTTTATATACATACACCTATATCATGCATGGAAATAAGATTCCTGCTAACATTATAGATACACTATTCGTAACATGCATCTTCATCTACTCCATACTCACCGCACAACTCTAACCTTTAAAAAGGTTTATTCCAGAAGTAAGAATGCAGCAATCTTGATTATATCCCTAGCTGGTCAAAGAATACGAATTACCACCTGTTGTAATTACATATCAGGAAAAAATGAAACTAGGAATTCCATCTAATAATTAGAATTCCACTTGGGATCTCAAAGAACAAACAAATCACAAGCTGGTCAACTTATATACTGTCTACTACAGTTCCTATTCAAATAACATGTATTTCAGCAGATTTAACTTTCATATTTAAAACACTTTACTGCTCGAGGAGTATTAACCATCGAACACCTAAACAGTCTTATCTGAATCAAAGCATTATGCTGTAGCAGCTTTGTTATTTCTGCATAAGTAGGAAGGAAGAAAAAAAGTTTTCAGCATCATTGCACATCAGGTTATCACATTCATATCAGGTGATACACAAACACAGTAAGAGGTCAAAAAGTTTCCCATTCTAATGCTTTATCCATTTGGTACAGGTTACCAATGTCTGTAACAAACTAAGAATGATAGCCTATTCTGAAGAAGGGGATTTGAAACTTATGAAAAAAATGCTTTAAGTAGAAACAGAAATGAATCAGAAACAACTAAGTGCTTTTGGAGTAAAAAGTATACTAAATTTATTAATGTTGAGAGCTAATAAAAGAATTTGCTGAAATAATCCATAATAAAAATAATTGAGTTTTGTAATCATTATGATCTTGTGCCCAACTTAATTGATTAGCTCAGCAAATGAACAGGAGAGGCCCAAACAAACATTTTATTAATCAAAGAGATTGACCCACATTAATTCCTCACAAATAGTAAAGGCTCATATGTAAAGAAGTTGTAGAGCCACATAATAAACATTTTAAATACAATTCCTAGTCATGGAGGCATAGAAATAGCAGAGGCTCATGCAAATAATCAAGAATAATACACAAAATGCTTAATGTAATGTAATATTTCTTACTCACTACATTGCCATTACAAATGCTGAAGTCTATGACAACATGCAAAAGATACACAATGATATTATGGCCAAATATTTCAGACTAATGAAGCTCCTTTGTATTAAAGTCTGAATGTATTTCAGTTTCTTTCCAAAAAACTGTTTCCGCTTACAAAATCTGCATCTGTTTACACCTTATGTTCTATCTTCCCACTCTTATCCCAAACTCCATTACAAATTTGTGGGCTAAAGTACAAAGAGGAATAAGGAATGTGAACCAAACAGTTGTAATTATGTCTCATGAATTGACTCTTGCTTTCTTGCTCATTTTGTCCTTGTGTGTCATGAAAGTACAACAACTATTTAAAGATTAATTTGTTGGACTTATCTCTGTGTTTTGTCCTTGCTTTTCAATCCCAGATTCGTCTTTGAGGTCTCAAACTAGCCACAAACGTTTCACTCAAAGAAGCCAATTTTTTTTAGCTGGCTATATTCACCTTCATTTATGGGAATGAATTTTCCTTTGGGAAAAATGGATAATGTTGAATCTATCACATTATTCAATGTTAAATTTGGACCGTCAAAAACCTGAAACCCAAGGCAAACAAATATATGAATTAAATAAAAAAATCAAGGGAAAATACTGAACATTAATACACCCAGAGAAAAGAACACTTAGGGCTCCATAAATAATAGGATGAGAAATTGACAAGTATTTCATCTCATTTGAAATGAAAGCACAAAGGAAGAAAACCTTAATATAAACGGGCTTAAGTAGATAGAGAGAGCAAGTGACAAGTGTTATAATCTCTCTTACTTTGAGGGAAAAGTAAAAAGGAAATTCGAGAAATGTTGCTTGATCGGTAAACAATGGAATGAGATGGTGACAAGTGTCTTAGTCTTGCTCACTCTAAAGGTAAGTCTGAGCTTGAAGTGAGGCGCACCCCTAAATGTTGACAGAGTGGAGACCTAATAAGATATTGCCAAATGGTAGCATCTTGTTCACATTGAGACTTAGGCAATGAGATTACTTGGAGAGGTGGAGTAACCCTCATAGTGTTGTTTTTAGATCAGATATGAACACAGAGATTTTACCCTGGATTTCCTCTAGATGCTCCATTGAAGTTGACTTTGTACAGACCCACCAAAAGAGGAATCCATTAAATCTAGGTACCGAATCGGCACTTTGCTGAATTCCGTTTGGAATCGTTTCGTACTGAGTTGAAACGAATTGATGGGGTCGGACAGGAATCGCGAAATACACTGTGGGTTCGATTCCTAAAAACTAAAAAGCGATTCCCCGTTTTCGCCGACGCGGGCAAATCGGAAATGTTTTTGACCGCTTTTTCATCCGCCGCTTGACTTTGATCTCGATTTCCGCGAAATTTAGGGCGAACGACTTGTCAAATACACGGCTTTAGCGTCTGCATCTCATCTAGCGAATTTACAACACACCAAAACGCACTAGGCGCCATCGTAAAAAACGCTGAAGTTCGTGGCCCGTAGACAAACCACGCAAGGAGCAAGGAGCAAGGAGCAAGAAGAACCGTGAGGTGCGATGTAGGGCGACTAGGTAGAGGCGACAACAGGTATTTTTTAATTTTTAATTATTTTGCATTTTTTTTTTATTGTTTTAAAAACGGAAAACATAGGTAGGTTTTAAAAATTAAAATATAAATTTTAAAATTTAAAATAGTTAATAATATAATTTATTTATAGTTTTATTTTTTAATTTTTAGAATCTTAAACCCTATTTAAAATTAATATAATTTATTTATAGTCTTATTTTTTAATTTTTAGAATCTTATATGAATAATTTATGAAATTATTAATAAATAATAATATAATAGTATTATATATAATTTTTAAAATATAATATTCATATATTATAAATTTATAATTATATAATTTAAAAAAATTAAAAATTTATAATTATTTAGATTTATAATTTTTCAACACAATTATAATTTATAAAGTTTAGATTTAATTATATTTTTTTGTTTATAATTATATTTTTTAAATCTAAAAATATAATTTACAAGTAACAGAAAGTTGAGGAAACAGTTTCTGTTTCTTTAAAATTCGGCCCTTTGTTTTTCGGCACAATTTAGATTTAAAAAATTTATAATTTATACAATTTTTAAAAAAATTATAATTTATTTGTAATTGCAGGTTTAGAGATTGTTTCTATTTTCCAAATATCATGGCAAATAGTGCAGCTTCTGTGAGCAATAGTAATCCCTCATTCAAGTTTGATCCAGCTTCACCGCTATGGAGACATGTAGAAATAGTAGAGCAAATTCCAGGTGGGGGGACTTGTGTTTGGATATGCCCTGGGTGTGAACATAAATACACTAGTTCTTATAGCAGGGTGAAAGCGCATTTGTGTGGAGTTAGTAGAAAGGGAATTAAACCATGTCCAGGAAAAAATAAAATACCTATAACACCTGAGAAAATAGCAGAATATATTGCAGAGCAAGAGGAAGCAGATGCAAGGGTTCAAAAAAAAATGATGCCTCCATCAAGTACAGGAAAGGGCTCAACTACACCATCTACTTCATCTCAAACGCATATTGCTCGTCCTGTCACTATAGTAGAAAGCCATCCCTTCTTGAGAGTAAATGAAGATGAAAATGCCAGTGAGGGTAGTGTTTCGAAGAGAGCAAAGGGACCATTGGAGAAGGCATTCAATAATGATGCAAGACAACTTGCTGACCAAGCCATTGGAAGATGCCTCTATGCAAATGGCATCTCTTTCAATGTTGTTCGATCACCTTATTGGCAAGACATGATAAGAAAAGCAAATGAAGCTCCAAAGGGGTACACAAGCCCAGGGTATGAGAAGGTGCGTACCACTATATTGTCAAAGGAGGTAAAACATATAGAAGACTCATTATATCCCATCAAAGCCTCATGGCAAGAAACAGGGGTGTCTATTATTTCTGATGGATGGAAGGATGCAAGAAATAGACCATTGATTAATTTGATTGCAGTCTGCCCTAAAGGGGCAATGTTTCTAAAGGCTGTGGATTGTGAGGGGCAGGTCAAGGATGCACAATTTATTGCTGACATCCTTATACAGTGCATTAATGAAGTGGGGCCTCAAAATGTTGTCCAAGTTGTAACGGACAATGCAAAGAATTGTAGAGCTGCTGGTATGATAGTTGAGTCACGATTCCGACATATATTTTGGACACCTTGTGCTGTGCATTCCCTCAACCTCATGCTGCAAAAGTTGGGTACAAAAATAGATTGGATCAAACAAGTCTATGCTGAAGCTGAAGAGATCCAAATGTTCATAACAAATCACCACATGTCACAAGCTATCTTTAGATCATTCTCAAGACTAGAGCTGTTGAAGGTAACTCAAACTTCAAACATTGCATTTCTTTAATGTTATGTTTTACTTCAATAATTTATTTAGAATACATATATATATATAATATATATTGATTTTAATTATTTACTTTTTATTTTCAAATAGGTGGCTGAAACTAGATTTGCATCCAACACAATCGTCTTGAGACGACTTGTGAAGGTGCGAGAGGCGCTTGCTGCTATGGTCATTAGCCACTCATGGGCTATATGGAGGCAATCAAACAGTGAGAGGGCAGCAAATATAAAACATAAGATTCTAGATGACATTTGGTGGGATCGAGTGGAATATCTTCTTGCTTTCACCGAGCCCATTTTGAGCATGATACGCTTTACTGACATGGATAAACCATGCATGGGGGAGGTTTATGATGGCATTGACACAATGCTTGAGAGGATGAAAAACATCATATGTGAAAAAGAGCAAGATCCTGAAGAAACCTTTTTCAAAGAGGTGCATGCAATTTGTGTTGACCGGTGGAACAAAATGACCACCCCACTCCATCTTCTTGCCTTCGCATTGACACCCAAATTTTACAGCCCCCAAGTCCTTGCTATGCCAAACAGATTGCCACCATACCGTGATACAGAAGTCAACGATGGGTTTAGGAAAGCTCTCGTTAAATTCTTCCCTGATACTGAGATGGAAGATGTAGTTTCAAGTGAATTTGCTAGTTTTTGTGACTCTAATAATCAAAGTTCTGCTGCTATCCGTGACAAATATAAGAAGGATGCTCACTCTTGGTGGTACCTCAATGGCTGCAAGATGCCAAACCTCCAAGTTCTTGCAATAAAAGTCTTATCTCAAGTAAGTTTTAACGTTTTAAGTTTTATCATTTAAAAATTTAAAACTAAAATGTGTTATTTACAAATTTGAAGTTTGATTTACAATTTTTTTAATTTAACAACTCTAATGAGAGCTCCCTTTGCTTCAATAGGTTGCTAGTTCTTCTTCAGCTGAGCGGAATTGGAGTACATACTCCTTCATCCACTCAGTCAAGCGCAATCGATTGGCATCACACAAAGCAGAGGAGCTAGTTTATGTTCATTCCAACTTGCGCCTTCTTACTCACAAAGAGGATGAGTACAAAGAAGGGGCAGCAAAGATGTGGGATGTAGAACCAGAGCGAGCTGACCTAGATCTTTCTTTGGCTGCAATTGCACAATCTTCTTCAATTTTTGAGGAGCCAAGTAGTCAACATACTTTTAGTGCACGTGCTAATGTGGTTCCATCATCTAATGTTAATGTTGATGATGATCTTAGTCTTGATGATGAGCCATTTGATGGAATTCGAAATTAGTGAATTGGTTACTATTTGTATTTTGTAAATGTTAAACAATGATTATCTATCATGACATTCAAGTTTGATCCTTTTGATATTGAAAACCGAATTTAAATTAGTAAATTATGTTTCAAAAATTGAAATTTGTCATGGTATTGTTTATCATATGTATTGGTATATGACATTCTAAACTTATTTTGTTTCTAGGTTGCATATATATATATATTTAAATATTTTATTATATTTTTGTACGGACGCACCATTCCGTACCCAACCCCAAAAAATTTTGCCGCACTCCACGCATCGCACTCCACGCATGCAATTCGCAACTTAGCATTAAATCTTAGTTTCTTTTAAGAAAGAGCTATTTGAATTTAGATACCCCAATCATGGGGAGTAATTATTATTTTTGGTTGATGAATTGTGCCCTAGGGGTCCCATGACTGAATGGGGAGCAAATATTATTATATAAGAACAATATAATATAATTATAATAAAGTTACTTATAACATTAAATTTTTTAAGTTAATAAAATGGTTACTTTTTTTCTTTTTACTAAGTTTCCTTATGATAGGCTCCCACAAGCTGCAAAAAAATGAGCTTTGGAGTGCTCAGATTCGAGTATCCAACCTGTTTACTAGATCCATTAATCAAAACAACATTATTTCTCTCAAATATCCATTCACATGAACTGACCCCATCCAAAAAGAAAGCCCAAAACTGAAGAATTCCATACCCACCCTAGCATATGACAGCAAAAATCATGGAGTATAAATATTGCTATTTGTTTACTATAAGCCTTTGACTGTGCAGCATATACAAAAACCAGAGAACGAAAAAAGCCATGCCATCCCATTGGACCATATAGTATATTCATATAAGAGGGAGAGCAAATTTTTTTGGCCCTCCCTTCAAAGTCTCAAAGTGCAATATGCATATCAGGGGGAAGGGGGCCAAATTACATAGGCCCCTTGTCAACCCAAGAACCATTTCCACATTTTTTACATATGCTATCCTTATAGGTAGAGACATAGTTGGAAAACTTGGCTCGGAAAAAAAACTCGCCAAGCCAAAAATTGGAGAGTCAACAAAAACTAGGAGAAAACTCGACAACTTTTTGATATTTTTTTTTTGTGTTTTTTTTTTTATGTATCTGGCGAGTCTTTTTAAATACTCGCGAGTTTTTGCTAAAAACTGGGCAAAAACTCGCGAGTCTTCCAACTATGGACCGTAGAGGAACTTCTTCAATTTCCTCATTTACTCCTTACAACAATATACATGATTATGAAATTGGCACGATCAGAAAGTCTTACCTCCAATTTGCAAGCAAGCTCCACCATGGTACGATGTAGATGACAAATGTTGTCACTCGGGCCATGAAAGTGGTTTTAGCTGATAGTTGTAAAAACCCTCCACCTTGATGATGTCCTTGTCAAGGAAACTTGGGGATGCATCTTTGTTATTGGGATGTTCCAGGGACAGGGGGGATGCCTAGGGGACATCCTCGAGCCATCCTCAAAAAAGGAAAATTTGTAGGAAATGTCCCCAAAATGAGGGGATGCGGCAAAAAATTGGAGGGTATGGGTGGGGATGTCTGTGACATCCCTCAACCGTCCCAGGGACAACTAGCCATCCCTGCAAAAAGTTTCATTTTTATATTTAAAAACACTCAAAAAAAACTTTTTTATATTCTTTCTTTGTGGGCCCCCACACACCAGCTCACCCTACATGAGGAAGAAGAACCTCATTTCATTGCAAATGCTTTTTTTGTTTGTGCAAAAATATTACAACAGGGTTTGAAGGAAAAGCAAATTATTTTAGCAAGAATTGAAGGAGTAGCTGGAAAAGAGGTTGAATCTAGGGCATCATTGGTAGTGAGACAACAATTTCTTCAAAGAGGTAAAGTCATTTTATCATTTTTATTTTATTTTTTTGCATTTTTTTTCAAAGTTTAAAGTAAGAAATATCTGATTTTTTTATTTTTCAGTTTAAAGTTCATTAAATCTCAAAAAAATAACACGAGCAGCTGTGAAAATGACAGTAGTGACAATGAACTGGAAGAAACTCAAAAAAATCCATTTGAGTGCTCTTTTGATGTCTTGAAAACTTATGCAAAGGGGCCTTTTAACCCAAAAAAACCTCTTCTCCAACTGTGACAGCCTTAGATATCAGAAAAGAAAATTCAGGGGAGAGTAGGGTGTGGTTGTGTCACATTGGCAAAATAGATTTTAGAGGGAGCTATTCAAGGATATGGTCTCAGTTTTGGGTGTTAAAGGCCATGGAGTTAAGGTTTGTCTAGACATAAAGGAGAATGAGAAGGTAGAGGCTCATAGATTTGCACTTAGAGGCAGAAATGAGTGTAATGTCCCTTTCTAGAACATTTCTTATTTTTTCCTTTAAACAATAATTCTAACTTGAAATGATAGTTGCATTATCTTTACAAACATGACTTTATCTAAGATTAGGAATTTTATTATAATATTCAGATTTATAACTTATGACATAATTCTGAAAATAGAATTTATCTTGATTTTCTGCTATAATTCTCTTTCCAATTTGCAGCTATTCTCCTTGAATGGTTGTCCCTATTACCTAGTCAAGTTATAGGTTTTCGTCCAATAACTTGATAGGAGAAGTTATGGGTTTTCGCCTTATATCTCTCAATTTTCCTTGGAGGGCTTTTGTCATCTTTGGCTGTAATATTCACTTGCAATAAGTCATAATATTCTTGTTCAATAGATTGATGTCTTCTTCTCATAAAATGATCTCCCATATATATCTTATTTTTGAAAGAGTCATAACCTTTCTCACACAACCATTGCCTTTTGGTAGATTATAGCTTAATTTTAATTTGACTATGTTTATTTTAAATTGCTAGTATGACACTAGCGCCACTTTTATTAGCATTATCTCACCGATGATATTGGTGCCACTTTTCATTGACTTCTTAGTGACTCACATGTTGCGATCTATATTTGAATTTCGGCGGGGGCATGATAGTCTCCCCTTCCCAAGATTGCTTGACCTCAAGCAATCACAAGCTAGGATGCTCTTGGAGTTACTAGGATCCCAAATCAACCTTGTAGATTTGTAATCTCTAGTCATTGATCCGCCTTGTCATGTAATTAGCTTTTGCTTCGACTGTTTGATAGGAATTGAAAGCTTTGCTCTAAGTGATGCTTCTCGCATTGTCTTGGTTGTGTCAGACTCTGTGCTACAATGTTATCTCTGGAGAGTTAGGATTAGTATACTTGCCTCAACCAAACTGTTCATATAGTCCTTTAAGGTTGTAAGGTTGATACCATCCCCTAAGGTATGAGGACAATTTATTGTCTAGTATTCTTCAAGCTCATGTACTTGTCTATCCCAATAACTCTCAACAACAAAACCATGAGTTGGAAATCGACAAGGTTCGTAATTTAAGATAAGTTTTCTCTCATCCTTAGGGAGAAGAAACACAAAGATATCTTGCAAAATTAGCAGAGTTTGAAGCCAAGTAGATGAATCATTAATTCGAAAATCAATTCCCTTTTTGGCAAAAATTGTATTTGCAACGAACCAATTTGATTGGCCCAACATTTGCATAGTGTCATGGATATCTCTTTGAGTCAAAGAAAAAGGGTGAGCTTCCCATATATTAACATGAGAATTAGAAGCATGACACACATCTATGACCTTATATGTGATGACCTTTTCTGAAATGATTTTATATTCTTTTGGCACACTTTTGGGGTTTTCACATTCTATAACCCATCCAATCAGAGAGTTTCCAGAAATATCACAAAATTCTTCTCTTATTTCATTTCTACCAAGGATCTTGGGTAATAAATACAAACTCTTGATTGTCATTGTTGACATCCAAAATGACAACACAATGTTGCATCCTTTGCTATGATGAATTGTGAGAGTTTTGTGAATACCAGGATCCCACTCCTTTGCGCAAAACCAATTCCATATATGAGTAAAGGAATCTAGATGTCCTTAACTGCAGGTCATATCTCTCACTTCTTTAGGCAACAAGCTCCTCAGAGTGACGATATCCATTTTATCTGGAGTGACTATATCCATTTTATCTTCAAATAGGGTGGGATGACAACTTAGCGAATGTGTCCATTGTTCTCCAATGTCCATGTTGGTCTCCCCTAGATCCATTGTGTGCAAACCAAAAGTCTCCTTCTCATGACTACAAACTCATCGATCTCGGAATTAAGGAGTTTGAATGTTTCTTGGTCAACCTCCATGTAGTCGGTGTGTATCATCATGGAATATCCTTGAGAAACTCGCAATTCTTTCTCATGGGAGTCAATCTTAGAAAATTAATTCTTCACAGCAGCATCACATGTTCCAATCATTTACATACATTGCAATTCATTATTACATGGTTCAATTATTTCCCTACCAGAAAATTGGGTGGATGTTTCTTGGGCATCATTTGCCATTACTGACACATCTTCAACACACAATATTGACTCTTCTTATTCTATGGGTTTAGCAAGTTCTTGTGGTTCTGATTCTAACCCTTCTTTTGCTGCCACTAATGATTCTCTCGGATCTTGCTTCTTGATCTCCTCCTTAGCCATTTTTCTTATGTATTCATATAGACCTCTTTTGTTGGGAAACTGGAGTGCCTCCAAGTACTTATCAAAGGGAATACAAGCATTTGCATGATCTGACAAACTTTGATATCGGTTAATAATTTTAGGGGCCTCAAGGTTGTACAATAATTCTTGCAAAAGATCCATGTTTTCTTCCTTCTATAGACCTTCAAGTCTTTTTGACTAGAATGTATCCAACATTTTAGATTTACCCCGCAGGCTGGCAAGATCAAAGCTCTGATACCATTTGTAATGTCCCTTTCTAGAACATTTCTTATTTTTTCCTTTAAATGATAATTCTAACTCAAAATGATAGTTGCATTATATTTATAAACACGACTTTATCTAAAATTATGAATTTTATTATAATATTCAAATTTATAACTTATGACATAATTCTGAAAATATAATTTATCTTGATTTTCTGCTATAATTCTTCTTCCAATTTGCAGCTATTCTCCTTGAATAATTGTCCCTAATATCTAGTCAAGTTATGGGTTTTTGTCCAATAACTTGATAGGAGAAATTAAGGGTTTTCGTCCTTAAATCTCTCAATTTTCCTTGGAGGGGTTACATCCTCTATGGCTGTAATATTCACTTGCAATTAGTCATTATATTCTTGTCGAATGGATTGATGTCTTCTTCTTATGAAATGATCTCCCATATATATCTTATTTTTGAAAGAGTCATAACCTTTCTCACACAATTGCTGCCTTTAGTTAAATTATAGTTTAACTTTAATTTGAATATGTTTATTTTAAATTGCTAGTATGACACTAGCGCCACTTTTATTAGCATTATCTCATAGATGATATTGGCGCCGCTTCTCATTAACTTCTTAGCGATTTACATGCTGCGATCTAGATTTGAATTTCGGCAAGGGTATGACAATGAGGTCTAAATGTGTGACAATGCTAGTACATTCTTTAGGACAATCATCTATGCCTATGCCATCCATGGTTGGTAGTGGTAGTAGTAATATTGCCACAAGAGGAAAGAGGAAGATTATTGGTAGTGAGAAGCCAAGGATAGTTGTAAGTATGTTTAATGTGCAGACACGGGAAGCAACATAGTCTTTCATTGCCAATTTTTTTTATGCTCATGCCATCTCGTTTCATTTGGCTTGTTCCTCTTACTTTAAACAAATGATCAAAGATGTAGCCTCTTTTGGTCCCTCATTTCTCCCCTCTAGAGATCATAAACTATGCACTACCCTCTTAGACAAAGAATATTCTAAGGTCAATTTGCTAATAATGGAGGATATGAGGCAAACTTGGATTAGGACAGGTTGTTCTATTGTGATGGATGGGTGGACTGATATCAAACATCAACCACTCATCAATATCATAGTCACATGCCTAGTTGACTCTTATTTTCTTAGAGTCGTTGATTGTTTAGGGAAGCACAAGGATGCAAACTTCTAGTTTAGCATTTTGAGAGAGGCCATAGAGGAGTTTTGGGGCCTCAATTATTGTACAAGTGGTCACTTATTCAGCATGTGTGTGCAAATTGGCTAGTATGATGGTGGAGGGTGCTTATAAGCAAATCTTTTGGACCCCAAATGTTGTGTTCATGCATTAAACAATGCATTGAAAGACGTAGGGAAAATAGATTGGGTGAAGCAAGTGGTGGTAGAAGCTAGAGATATTCAAATGTTCATTTGCAACCACCACACCTCACTTGCTCTCTTCAGGACGTTTATAAAGAAGGAATTTTTTGAACCTATGGAGACAAGATATGCCAATTACTTCATTTTGTTAGAGAGGATGCTTGAGGTGCTAAGCTTCTACAATTGATGATGGTGAATTCAGAGTGGAGTAGATGGCCTAATTCAAGCTCTACTGAAGGAAAAACCATCAAAGGATCTTTGATGACGATTGGTGGTCCATTGTAACGTAAGACATTGCTAATTTTATTATTAAATTGCTGATTTTAATAAATATTAAGTATTAAATTGCTGATTTTCATATTAAATTTCCGATTTTAATATTTTAATTTGATTGTTCAATGTTTCAACTTTTGAAGTTTCTAACTTGTCAATTAATTCTTTTGAAAGTTTTGTTTGCATTTTGCAAATATGTTTGCTATTTCATTTCACCTATTGTAGATGTCATTAGATATGTTGATACAAACTCTCCTAGACTTGGAGAGATATATGAACATTTGACAACATGCTTGGAAAGATAAAGCAAACAATTTTGGCCAAGGATCCTACTTTGGGATTATATGAGCAACATATTAAGCCCATTGTGATGTAAAGGTGGAACACAATGAACACCTAACTTCATATGGCAGCCTTTGCTTTGAATCCTAAATGGTATGCACCAAACCTTGAAAGGTTGCCTCCTTGTGATAGCAAAGAGGTGAAATAAGGGTTTATGAAGACCTTTTGAAAGATGTATTCAATTGAGGAGTCTACAATGCTTCGCACATAATGGCTTGCCTTCACAAATCTTCATCGCCCAACATTTAGTAAACCAAAGGAAAAGATAAATAGAGCTACATTAGCTCAAACTGACCCTATTGGATTGTGGACATGGCGTGGGAAGGATACACCACAATTGAGGATGCTTGCCATTCGTCTCCTTTCACATGTTGCTAGTTCCTTTGTAGCAAAGAGGAATTGGTCCACATACGGATTTATCCACTCCATCAAGAGGAATAGACTAACCTCTAGATGAGTGGAGAAGCTAGTGTTTGTGCATAGTGCTCTTCAACTTCAGGATCGTCATACTCTAGAGTATTGACAAACTCCAGCTTTATGGTGGGATGTTGATCTCGAAGATGTCGCCTAGGTCGATGAGGAGGCACATGAGGGATTGGTTGGGATTCCATTGGATGAGGCAGAGCCTCACAGTGGCAGCGACTTAGAGGAGGACTCCGATTTTGATGTAGTGTTGGGAGATGCAAATTAAGGGCAGCAGTGTACTTTCTTTTTTTGTATTTTCATATTTTAATTGAAAGTGAGATGTGCAGCCGTTGGGCATTTTGTTGTAACTTGTATACTATTTTTTAATATCCCATGCATATTGACAATGAATTATGAAAGCTATTTGAATT
Source organism: Sequoia sempervirens (assembly GCA_007258455.2). Classification (NCBI taxonomy): domain Eukaryota; kingdom Viridiplantae; phylum Streptophyta; class Pinopsida; order Cupressales; family Cupressaceae; genus Sequoia; species Sequoia sempervirens. The sequence continues at coordinate 141,369 of VDFB02330786.1, forward strand.
AAGTTTTGACATTTGCTAATTTGTTGACTCTCATGTGTTTTGAAATTCTCAATTCAACACAAATGCTATGTATTAAGGCTCTATAATGTATATATGAATGCTTTATCAATGTTATCATATGAATATTTAAAATCCCCCTATATATTTAAAATTTTCACTATTTTTATATAGTCATCTCCAAAACTGGCCTGAGAAATCATCATCCCCGAAACTCACCCCCCCGTCCCCTATCTTTTTCGTCTTGGAAACTTGGGTAACATAGGTCCTTGTGCATTTGATACGTGTTTGTTGTTAGGCCCAGGAGGGGCAGAATAAAAACATATTTCATTGTATATTGAGATTACATTTGAAGAAATGTTTACATCATTATTTTATAAGTAGAAGACAATTTAACTGACATAACTATCTAAACTATCTAAATAGAAAAATAAATTTACAAATGTGTTAACCCAAAAGATTAACACGGTGACACCCCCCCCTTAATCTAAAGGGGTTATCATGAAACTATGCAATATTTTGTACTGCTCAAACTTCTCTCAGCCAAGCACTTTGGTGAAGATTTGCTGGCTGATTTGAAGCTTCTTGAAAAGAAATTGTTACTATGATAGATTTTGAATTTGTTTGAACTAAGCCTATTACCTTGAAAGGGTTCAAACTTTGATAATGAGCTTGTTGCTTTGACAAGTCTCAACTTTTGATAATAAGCCTGTTACTTGGACATGTCTTAAATTTTGAAGGATGAGCTTGTATCTTTGACAAGTCTCAGCTTTGGACTTGTTTTGTCCATGCTACAATTTGAAAAAATGACCAAACTTTAGTGGTCAATATGAGTAGTCACCAACTATCATCTGGGGCAACCATTATCATTGAAAATAATATTTGAAATTTATCTGAAATAGCAGACATTAGGTGCAGTCATTAAAAATAATATTTGAAATGGCACATATTGAGTGCAATAATATTAAAGTGTAAATACCACACCAATCACAAGGTGTTAACAATCTTATGAAATCTCCACTTGAATTTGACATATACCAATATTCCCCCCCTTGGCAGATGAGAGAGAAAAATGTCAACAACATGATCTTCCTGATGGAGTGACTGAACAAGAGGCAACATCTTTATCTCCATAGCCTCAAGTAATTGGAATATATTAGTAAGGACCAACATCATCATAATTAGCATAAACTGCATATCCAATATTAGCAAAATATTCATGGGAAGCAGATTCACTTCAACAATCTTCTCAACAATTGAATTCTTATCAAATATATTGAGTTGCATCGCAGAAATACCAACATTGATTGGAGTTAATGTAGGCTCAATAAGATCTACATCATTATTAGAAGAATTATGAGGAATAACATCACCACCATTAATATCTACATCATCATAGATTTTGAAGGTTGATCTGGTAGATAACAATGCTTGGTAGAATGAGTATGTGAACCACGTGATGTACAAGGGTGTAGATCAAAGCAATTATTAGAAATATGACCTTGACAGCCACAATGAGAACAAATTTGGACATTACTGGACTTAGCACATATTGCTTTTGGTTGCTTAGGCTTTTGAACTTCACAAGAATCATCAACACATGTAGACTCAACATGAGATTTATTCATGTGTCCTCCTGATAAATTTTTTATAGATCTAGAATAGTTTGGGACATAAGAGCCAACAAAACCGTTGTAACCTAGAACACATTTTCCCCTATTTGTTTTTTGAGATTCCCAAACTCTCACAATGGGATTCTGTTTTTGTGACTTTGGCTGGTAGCATTTTTGTTTCACAGGTGTAGATGCAACATTTTTCTTTTCTGACACAAGTGAAGACACAACACCTTTCTTCAAGGACATATTGGTTTTACTTTCTTGCTTTGCTGAAATGCTAGAAGAAGGTACATCATGCTTAACATCTTTCTGCTTTTTGTGCCCTAACTGATCTTGTAACATATAGTTCTTTTCTCAATAATATGTATTGATTACAAAATTGCATGAATAGGGGTTTATATTGTCTCCAACATTCGGATATTAATTCTGCCTCATCTTTTGTACTTACATGAATTTGTAGAGATAATATGCCATCAATGTAGAATGTGGACATGATTGCAGAGGGAAACAAACAATTTGACACACCATATAACATCAATTATGTCCTTATTACTCCATATACCCTTATTACTCTCAAAGGCATCCTTATTACCATAAGTAATTAAGTTAAAAAACAGAGAATATTAATGACTGCAAAAACATACCGTACAAGTCTGATTAATCTTGCAAGTAACAACATACCACTCCACAAATGTTTACAAACCATGTAACTGTCGATCTATACAACTGCCAACAAAGTTCTTGCCCCTTTGGCATAAAGTACTGAATTTGGATGCAGCTTCTTTTATTTACACAAAGAACCCTCTCTTTTGCTTCTATACTCTCCTTCCCTTGATGCACATGATTACCCACTTCCATTCACTGATTGCTTCTCATTATTACCATTTCTTCATGGTTTTTTTATCTACAAATGACCTTGATTGACCCTGACAAGAATCAATTCTTGAAAATAAACCAGCAACAAATTTATCTTGGATAAAGGAGTATGGCAGTTTTATTTAATACCTCATAAAAACTTTGAAAAATTTGCAGACAAGCGACAGATATAATATCAGTTCACATCTTGAACATTTCTGAGAAAAATGCCCGTGGATAGTGGACATGCCGATCTGAACAGATTAAAAATATTCTTTCATGCGATTTACCCCTTGAACCAGAAGAAGATTGAGACATTGCTGAAATTAAACTTGTTTACATTTCAGCATCTTATATTATAGTTGTTGTTCTTTATCAGATGGAATCCCACGCTTTGATTTTTAAACAGAACTTGGCTTTGATACCACTGTTAGGCCCAGGAGGGGCATAATAAACACATATTTCATTGTATATTGAAATCACATTTGAAGAAATGTTTACATCGTTATTTTATAAGTAGAAGACAGTTTAACTGTCATAACTATCTAAACTATCTAAATAGAAAAATAAATTTACAAATGTGTTAACCCAGAAGATTAACACGGTAACACTTGTGACTATTGAGAGCATTGCCGTGTTGCTAATAGATTGAGTAGCATCGAAAACATTGTGCCTACCCATTGATTGCTTTGGGTCCAAGAGAAGCTTGGACACTGCCTCCCTGATGCCAACAGATGGAGAACCATCCCCTTCCTTTACCATCACCCAAATATGCATCACTTATTGTCATAGTTCAAGACTAGCAATCTCTCCTTTCAAAATGTTAGTAAAATTTCCTATCATTTCTTCCCTATCTACATGTTCCTGTTAAATTTAGTGATCAGATTAAGTGCACAGAAATTAATTCAAATTGAACACAATAACACAGCAGATACCCTGGGAAAACCCTCCACTTGAGGGAGAAAAACCCAGCAACAATATAACTCTTATATATTGAATCACAATAGAGTCTCCTTTACAATAGAGGCCAATTATAAGAGCCTGTCACACGTACTACAATCTGATGCAGCAGATTGAGATAAACTGATGATCACAGTCAGCAATATGATGATCTCCTTCTTCAATGATAATCGCAGACTGCCTTGAGAGAACTCACACACACAGAAACTGATATCTAACTTGAATGAACTCGAACTGGATATATATCGAACTTGTGAGAATAAGCGAACTGAATAATTTAGAGATCGAATGGCTCCTTCCTTAAATACAATTCGAAAGAGGAGACTTGAATAGATGCGTCCTTTCAAGCATGAAGTCGGCCTCCATAAAGTGTGATGACTTTCCAATAAATTGCCAATTAGAGATGAGTCGGCCTTAATAAACAAATATTAAATAATACAATAAAAGACGTGACTCTCTATAAAGAATCGCTATCCATATAAATTAAATAGCCACGGGCTATTATTTAATTTATCCAATCGAATGCAAGGAGATCCGCTGGAAGGATAAGATCGACGCTGCTCCTGAACATCAACACTCCCTCTCAGCTAGGGAGGATTCTTCCAGCTGCACAAGACATATCACCTTAACGTGATGTCTACCACATTGGCTACAACCAAATGTGAAAAGAAGAATATCACCTACATGATATCAACCATAATGGCTACAACCATTCTATTGTGTGTACAAGTGTTCATCACTTGCGTGATGTTGTCACCTCAACATGACTTTCACCATGGCTCTCCCATAGGGTGAAACACAAGTACAAGATGTTGTCATGGAGTCACACACATGACATCCACCATGACTCTCTCAGAGGGTGGAAACAAGGGCTTTCACCTCAAATCTCAAAGACAAATGCATTAACAAGGGATTTCACCTCGAACTTCTCTCACAGAGAAGAACTCATTAAATAGGCTCACTGATACTGAGACTCTTTCTCAGTTAAGGCTGGATTCTCCACCATACCAAGCTTATCTCGAAAGTACACAAACTTTATTCTGGAGAGAGGCTTGGTGAGAATGTCTGCCGTCTGCTCATTAGTGCTGTTATACCTCAACTGTATAGCCTTCTGCAGTACCATATCTCTAATATAGTGGTACTTGATCTCAACATGCTTGGTTCTGTCATGAAATACAAGATTGACAGAAGGCTTCACACAACTTTGGTTATCACAATGAATGATAGTAGGCTCCATTGATTGTCCAAACAATCCTACAAGGAGCTTACGAAGCCATACTGCTTCTTGAGCTACCATGCAAGCTGCAATATACTCTGCCTCTGCTATACTCAATGCCACAGATGACTGCTTCCTGTTGCACCAGGATATCATAGCACAACCCAAACTGAAGCAACATCCAGAGGTGCTCTTCAGATCAGTGACACACCTTGCCCAATCAGAATCAATATAGCCATGCAACTCTAAGTCTGCATCTGAAGAGTATCTCAATCCATATCCAACTGTGCCACGCAAGTATCTCAGGATATGTTTAGTTGCAACGAGATGTATCTGTCTCGGTTCACACATGTACTGACTAAGTGCACTCACAACATAACAAATATTTGGTCTAGTGTTAACTAGATACATCAAGGACCCAATCAGCTGTCTGTACATAGTAGGATCCACCAAGTCTGAACTAGCTGCAACCTCCTTCAATTTGTGTAGGTTGGTCTCCATGGGTGTAGACATGGATTTACAATCCATCATACCAAACCTCTTAAGTATATCAATGGTGTACTTCCCTTGACTTAGAATCATCTCATCTGGTTTTTGCCAGACTTCTAAGCCAAGGAAGTAATGCATGAGTCCAAGGTCCTTCATCTCAAATTCAGAAGCCAATTCCTTCTTACATTCGAGAATCAGGTGATCTTCTCCATTAAGAATCAAATCATCAACATATAAGACCAAAATTAATGCTTCACCATTAATTACCTTGAAGTATAGGTTTGAATCAACATCATTCTTCAAGAAACCCAAACTTGACAGGTAACGATCAATCCTTTCATACCATGCACGAGGAGCCTGCTTAAGACCATACAGTGCCTTCTTCAGTTTGCAAACATGAGATTCCTTCCCATGAACCTCAAATCCATTAGGTTGCTCGATATAAACTTCTTCCTCAATCACACCATTCAGAAATGCTATCTTCACATCCATTTGGTGAATCTTCCATCCTCTAGATGCAGCAATAGCAATGATGGTTCTAACAGAAGTATAGTGAGCAACAGGAGCAAATGTTTCTTCGTAATCAACTCCCTCTTTCTGTGAAAACCCACGAGCCACGAATTTTGCCTTGTACTTCTCAATGCTCCCATCTGCAGCATGCTTGATTTTGAAGAGCCATTTCGAAGATACCACAAATTTGCCTTCGGGTCTAGGAACAATGTCCCAAACATCATTCTTGAGAATTGATTGGTACTCCTGTACCATAGCATCTCTCCAAACCTGTTGACTAGATGCTTCCTCAACACAGGTAGGCTCAAATTCAATAATCTGACTCATTAAGGCAACATAACTGGAGAACTTATGTGGCCTTTTACTTTCTCTAAATGTGCCTCTAGGAGCTGCCAAACTTTCAGCGTCTTGCATAGTACGCTTGGCCCATAGAGGTCTTTTTCTCCCAATTACAATGTCGGTAGGCCCATCAGTAGGTTCTAAGGGTTCAATAGGATCAATATCTTCTTTCGCTTCTGAAGTCTCCCTCTGAATCTCAGGAGTATGGTCAACTTCTATATCCTGAGGAGACTCTTCATTATCGATCTCCATATGAGTGCCCCTGGATCTCCTGAATGCAACATCTTCCTTGAATGTGACATCCCTACTGATCTTGATCAACTTCTGCCCTGGAATGTATATCCTGTAGGCTTTTGATGTCTCGTTGTAGTCCACAAAGATTCCCTTCTTGCCAGAAGGCTCCAACTTTGTTCTCTTTTCCTTTGGAACATGAATATAGACAGGGCATCCAAAGATCCTCAAATGACTAACCTCAGGCTTCTTCCTTGTAAAGGCTTCTTCCGGAGTCATATTCTCCAAGATCTTGTGAGGACTTATAATCTGTACATATACAACAGTCCTAGAAGCTTCTGCCCATAAGAAGGTTTGCAGATCTTGGTCATGGATCATGGCTTTTGCTGCTTCCACGATTGTCTTGTTCTTTCTTTCTGCAATACCATTTTGTTGAGGATTATAGGGGACAAAGAACTCCCTCTTAATCCCTGCATCAATACAAAAATCCCTAAAGCTGCCAGAGGTGTATTCTCCACCATTATCTGATATGAGGACCTTGATTCTTTTACAAGAAAGATTCTCTACCAAGGCTTTGAACTCCTTAAACCTTCCTAACACTTCCTCAGACTCTTTAGTTTTCAAAAAATAAATCCAAGTCTTTCTAGAGTGGTCATCAATAAACAAAACATAATACAAAAATCCACTAGAAGACGAAACAGCAAGGTTACCCCAAGTTTCCGGACGGGACGGCAGGGGACGGCGGGAGAGTCCCCAAGTTTCCGATTTTGAGGCCAAAATTAGGGACGGCAGGGGACGGCTATATAAAAATATAGGGAAAATTTAAAAAATATAGGGAAATTTTAAATATTTAATAGATAACATGAATAAGGCATGCATGATACACATTATAGAACATTAACATATAACATTTGTGTTCAACATTATGCCAATACTCAAAGTCAATAGTCAATACGCATTCAAAATTAACATACAGTTACACAAATCATAAAACAACCTCCTAGTTATAATTTATAAACTTATATCAAAATGCCCAAAGGCTACATTGCTGCCATATAGTTTAAAAGTTTGTTATGAAAATCAAAATACAATATCGTATGTCTAATGTATGGAACAAGATAATCCTTGATTATGGCTTTGACTACAAAAGATGCAAAGATTTGCAACAGGGGATATGTATTTTGTAGGTTTAATGATCATGATTCATCATTGGCCTATAACATGCTTAGACCTATAGTTTTAATGAGGTTTTGGGGGAAACACCCCAACAAGATTGAGGGGTAGTGCCCCTCGCGGGGTCTGGGGGCAGCGCCCCTCGTGGGGTCAAGGGGCAGCGCCCCTTGCGGGGGTCTGGGGGCAACGCCCCCAGCGGGGTCAAGGGGCAACGCCCCCAGCGGGGTCAAGGGGCAGCGCCCCTTGCAGGGGTCTGGGGGCAGCGCCCCCAGCGGGGTCGAGGGGCAGCGCCCCTTGCGGGGTCTTGGGGCAGCGCCCTGGGCGCGCTCCCTGTCGCGATACAGGGCGGGGTCGAGGGGCGGAGCCCCCGCCACCAAGCCCAAATGAAGACCTTCGAAACCACACAAACCTTCATGGCGCACACCATTTAATTAAAAAAATTGTAAATTAAAGATTGCAATTTTTTTGAAAAAATTATGTTTTTGGCTTTCAAAACGTAGGGGACGGCCGGCCGTCCCCGAGACGGTTGAGGGACGGCTCAGCCGTCCCCCTTCCGTCCCCGGGACTGGTCAACCGTCCCTATTTGGTCAACGCCGTCCCCCCGTCCCCGGGACGTTTCCTGAGTTTTTTCAAAAAAGGGGGACGGTCCCCTGCCGTCCCCTAGCCGCCTCAAGACGGACGCCTCTAACCGATCTGGATGGAGGGGACGCTACGTAACCCCGCAAAACATACATAGGTCCACATAAATCGGTAATGAATAAGGTCTAAAAATACACTTATAGGATCTATTTTCTACTATGTAAAGGAGCTTTTGTATTCTTACCCAATGCTCAACCTTTGCAAGTTCCTTCATGCTCTTGATTGAACTTAGGAAGACCCGTAACCATCTTCTCCATGATAGGTAAGGCTCGGAAGTGTAGGTGAGCCAATCTTCGATGCCAAAGATCACATAAACTTGAAGAATCATGAACTAATGCCTGCAGTGGACGCGTACAAAGTCTATAGAGACTTTCATGTCTAACTCCAATTACTTGAGCATCTTTGAAGTTGGAATTCTCCATCCACACAAGTACTTTGCCTTTAGAGAAGGCAACTTGATATCCTTTATCTTCTAGGGCTGAAATTGAAATGAGATTGCGCTTGATTCCTGGAACATAAAGAACATTGCTCAACTGAAGTGTGATGCCGGAATCCAAATGAAGAGTAGAAGTCCCAATCCCTTTCATGGAGTAGCTTGCATCATCTCCAATAATGACTTGTTCAGAAGACTCCTTCTCCATCAAGCTTGATAAGTGCTCCTTAAAACCCGTGATGTGTCGAGAAGCACCACCGTCGATCAGCCAAGTGTTAGTGTCTGTAGGTACATTGCTTGATAATGCTGAGTAGAATAAATATTCACATGTATCCTTCTGCGGAGAAGCATCATCAACATCTGCAACGGTGGCTTGTTGCTTAGGTCTAGTTGGTAAAGCATTGGATCTTGGACAAGTCTCTCTTTTTCTTGGAAGGGGGAGCACCATCATTTCCCTTATCTCGATTCCTCTTGAAGAATCCTTTCTTTCCATCATTTCCTTTCTTCTTCGAAGTTTGGGAGGCGAGAACATGAATATCTTCATTAGATGAACTTTGACCAACGCCTCTAGCCACCAATCTTGACTCCTCTTGAATGCAATCAGCCCTCAAGCGATCAAACTTAGGAGGTTTGGATCTTGCACTGATTCCTTGAATGTAGGACTCCCATGATAATGGAAGACCATTGAGTGCAAGCATCGTCAAATCTTTATCATCGACCACATGACCAATTGTAGAGAGCTAATCTCTCAATTCTGAAATCCTCATGAAATAGGCAATCACTGTTTCTCCTTTCGACATCTTCACATGGTATAGTTGTTGCTTCAGTGCAAGTGCTCGACTTGTGTTGTTGATTTCGTACATCTCCTCCAATGTTTTGAACATATCCCTTGCCATCTTCAACTTGGAGACAATCGGAACAATATGGTCTTTGACGGAATCAACCAACAACTTCTTTGCCTTGATGTCTTTCTTCCTCCATTGCAACTTCTCTTCTTCCTCTTTTGGTTCGGGAAGTTTGGTTTCCACAAACTCAGCCAAATCATTCTCTTCCAATGTGAGCATGATTCTAAACCTCCATGATGTATAGTTGGATGCTCCCTCGAGTCTATCCTCAATCTTCAAACCGTTCACCATCTTGACTAAGGTAGAGATAGACAAATAAATATCAAGAAGAGAATAGAGTATCGCTGTAAGGACAAATCTGATCACGATCTTCTCAAACCCGCTCTGATACCATGTTAAATTTATTGATCAGATTAAGTGCACATAAATTAATTCAAATTGAACACAATAACACAGCAGATACCTTGGGAAAACCCTCCACTTGAGGGAGAAAAACCCAACAACAATATAACTCTTATATATTGAATCACAATAGAGTCTCCTTTACAATAGAGGCCAATTATACGAGCCTGTCACATGTACTACAATCTGATGCAGCAGATTGAGATAAATTGATGATCACAGTCAGCAATATGATGATCTCCTTCTTCAATGATTATTAAATATATTAAATAATGTAATGTTAATGGTCATCTTAGTCGTCTTTAGTTAGTTTAGATAGTTTCTAAATTTGTCTTCAGTCTACGATCGTTTCTTTTAGAAACATCGTCTCTTGTAAATCTATATAAGGAACTTTTGTTCCTCTGTTTAATACATTTGAATATTTTATCATGGTATCAGAGCGGGTCTGAGTGTGACTCCCTCACAGGAGGCCCAGGATCTTGGGAGGTGAAAATTGCAGGTTTGTTTTGTTTGGAAATCGCAACCTGAAGAAAAATTTCATGGTTTTGTAATTCGAAGTTTTTGAGGGGGTTCGTAATCGTGTCTTCTGATTTCGTGGGTTCTAAAACCCTCTTTCTTGGTGTCAACGGCTATCTCAACCAAAACTCGTGCCCTTTTTTGTGTGGTTGCGACTGAGGCTTCTGGAGGCATTCTTTTTCTTCTCGCGTTGGTCTCACCTTCTCTTTCCGTGAGACAAGAGCTCTGTTTGCTATCCGCTCGACAGGTCCGCTCTGTTTGGTGTTCTATTCGCGACGTGTTCTTGTACGCTTCTTTCTCCCAACGACTGTGTTCTCCCGACGCGATCCCTCATACTTCGCGTCTTTTGGGCGCCATTTTCTCTGTAAACGTGAAATCTCTTTGTTTTCTGGCCGTGCGTTTTTTGTTCCTCCTAATCTTTTGACGCATCTCTGGGTTTTTCTGGCACGATTTCTCCTTTTTTTTTTGACGCATTTTTGACTTGTATTTGGGCGCGACTTTCATCACCTGTTTGGCCACGGATTTCAGCCCTTGGTGGTTGCGTTTTGTTGCTTTCTTCTGTGCGTCTTTTTTTGCGTCGAATTTTATGAGAAAATCTTCATTTTTAGACGTGTTTTTTGATGCATTTTTCCTCCTACAAGGATGGGATCTGTTTTGAGGGTTTTAATAATTTTTTCCTAAAAATTATTTTGGCCGGTTTTAATAATTTTTCTTTAAAAATATTTTGTGAGTTTTTATAATTTTTCACTTTTTAAACAAAAAATTTATCGGGTGGGTTTTAGAATTTTAGCCTTTAAAAAAAAATTATTTCTGTTGGGTTTATAATTTTTCCAAATTATTTGGAGGTTTTTTTAATATTTTTTCCTGAAATTTTTTGTGAGGTTTTCTGATTTTTGCCTGAAAAATCGGGTTTTACCGTTTTTCATTAAAAACGATGTTTTGTATGCTGATCCGTGTTTTGGATTCCGTGCCAACTACTTAGATTCCTTTGTGGGGATTTTTACTGTTTTTTCCGAAAAAACGATGCTTTGTAAACTTTTAGATTCAGGTTTTGGATTTTGTCCTAAAAAACGTGGTTTCTTGCAGTCGTTCGGGACATCGCGGCTCATCTGCAAAAGTTTGGAGGGTTTGCCGATTTTTCTTCAAAATCATGGTAGTTGTTTTTTTTGGAGTCTCTGGCTACAGGGAGGGACAACTTTGTTACCCAACATCAGGTTGGATGTTTTGTGATCAGTTCTGGTTGTTTTCAGAAGTTCTGCAGTTTCTGAGAGAGTTAGTGGCAGACTCATCTCAAGTGGCAGAGTTAGTGGCAGGCTCTTGTCTTTTGTGGTAGGACGTTCTTTGTTTCTGTGGGTAGTTAGAACGATGACCATTAAGGGAGGGTATTAAATATATTAAATAATGTAATGTTAATGGTCATCTTAGTCGTCTTTAGTTAGTTTAGATAGTTTCTAAATTTGTCTTCAGTCTATGATCGTTTCTTTTAGAAACATCGTCTCTTGTAAATCTATATAAGGAACTTTTGTTCCTCTGTTTAATACATTTGAATATTTTATCAATGATAATCTCAGACTGCCTTGAGAGAACTCACACACACAAAAACTGATATCTAACTTGAATACTCGAATTGGATATATATCGAACTTGTGAGAATAAGCGAATTGAATAATTTAGAGATCGAATGGCTCCTTCCTTAAATACAATTCGAAAGAGGAAACTTGAATAGATGCGTCCTTTCAAGCATGAAGTCAGCCTCCATAAAGTGTGATGACTTTCCAATAAATTGCCAATTAGAGATGAGTCGACCTTAATAAACAAATATTAAATATCATACAATAAAAGACGCGACTCTCTATAAAGAATTGCTATCCATATAAATTAAATAGCCACGGGCTATTATTTAATTTATCCAATCGAATGCAAGGAGATCCGCTGGAAGGATAAGACCAACGCTGCTCCTGAACATCAACAGTTCCTTCCTCCTTCGGTCTTTGGTGTTAGGATATCCGCTCTTTTCTACCTCTCTCCTCTTCCCATTACCACTTGCAAAGGAGGAATTTGTCTTTCTTCTTTATATCCTCATGCAACCATAACTCTCGACAACATTTGCCTTTGGCAAATGGGAGCCAAATAAAATCCCATTAGCTGTTTTGACACAAAACTCTTTACCTGCATGAAGTGTAAAGAGGGATGATCTTATCTTAATTGTAGATCACATCACAGTCGCACCATTCAAAGACATAATTACACTACCCTCCTACATCTCTCTCGTTGTCACATGTGCCTTCTATCCCTTCAAGCAGTTGTTGACTCATTTGGGCTCATTACTAGGCTTTTTGACTCTAGATATCCCTTTCTAGAATCTCACTTGTTTCCCTTGGGTACTCCTTGTCCTATATTCTGTCCTTTTTACCATAAGCCTCCAATTGCTTAACTCCTTGATTGGTCGTCCAATAAGCCACCGGATTGCCTTTTATTTTGATTTGCATGAAAGTTATTTGTTCTAGAGAAGAAACCTGAAACATAATGTGTTAGGATTTCTGAATGCAGTTAAGATGGTTATTGTAACTAAAACTATTTCTGCCCAATGAAGGTCCACAAATTTTGATTTTATAAATGGAGAGGCTGCTACTAAATAAATTTGTTTAAACATGGAAACATGGGACTTATGAAGATACACGTGAGAAATGATAGGGTTGCAATATGTGGCATTCTTATTGTGCAAAGTGGTGGGGGAGTCTAGTTATGTGTTATTGCCATGCATGGTAAGAGGTTTGTAGATCACATTCTACTAGATGTTAAGGCTCCTGTTTACAGGCAAGTGCATTCACAGATTCCAGATAAAATGGAATTACTAATCATGATTGTTAATGAATGATAGCTTCGGTCAGATATGAATGACGATTGCTGTAAGCATCATCGTCATTCATACTTGATCAAAGTTTATCATTTATATTGAAATATTTCTGGAAAAACATTTAATCGAATTTATGAGCATACATATAAAATTCGAATTATATATATGATGTTATATTCTGCATTTCATTAATCGGAATTTACTTACTCATCCGCCACCTTGTAGAAGGGTATATATGAGTTATACTAAACAATGATAAACGACTTTATCATAAGCCGCGCCCTAAGGGACACGTCCCATGAGTGGACGTGTCTCCACTTGTGGAGACACGTCCTCTCATGAGACGTGCCTCTTAGGGGCGGGTCTCCTCTCTTATTTATGGCGGATCCTTCTTTGATATGCAAACATAGAAATCGAATAATGTTCTGCAATCAGCACATTCAAAATAAGAAATTCAAATCTGGAAATTGAAAATCTGAACATAGAAGTTTGAGTAGTATTTTTACACTTAGAATTTTCATAAGTCCCTTAGTCTCCCAATTTGATTGAAGATTTGTTTACATTTATATGGTATCAGAGCCAAGTTGTGTGAATCCAAAACAAATCTAAAATCAGTTTGCTCTAGAAAATTCGTATTTTCTAAAATCGAATTCACATCACATTCTTCATAATGTCAAGTGTGATCAGATTTGAAGATCGCCTTGCAGGAGCAGACAACTTCACATCATGGAAATTTAGAATCATGATGATCCTTAGAGAGAATAAACTAGACTCACTTGTGAAAGAAAATAAAGGAACCAGAGGCTGAACCTGAGAAAACTCAATGGGTTGAAAACAATGAAAAGGCCATGAAAATTCTAGTAGATGCAGTTAGGGATCATATAGTGCCTATCTTAGCAAAACATGAAACTGCATACCATATGTACAAATCTCTTGAGAGTACCTATGAGATTAACAACACCTGCAGGACTCTTGCATTAAAAAGGCAAATCAACAATGCACAAATAAACAAAGGAGAGTCCATTAATGCATACTTCATGAGGATTATTGAACTAAGGGATCAATTATCCACAATTGGATAGCAGATTGATAGCAAAGAGTTAACTCTAATTGCACTAGGAGGCCTACCAATCTCATGGGAGTCATTTGTTCAAGGAATAAGTGCGAGATCTAAACTCCCTAAGTTTGACAGGCTAAGAACTGACTGCCTTCAAGAAGAAACAAGGCTTTCCACAAAAGAGAAAAAACAAAAACACATAGATGAAGACATTCATGTTCTCCACACAACATCTAATAAGAGGAGTAAGAAAAACTCCTACAAGAGAGGATCTTTTAAAAGAAAGAGAAGTTCCAATGGAAAGGAATCTTATAAGAAGAAAGATATCTCTCAAGTACAATGCTTTAGATGTGATCAGTATGGCCACTATGCAATGAAATGCCCTGATAGAACTAAACAACAAGCATCCTTTGCCAAAGTAGGAAAGTCAAATCCAGATCATGAATCTGAGAACTTTGTGTTCTATACAGCCCTTTCTAGTCAAGTATCTGACAACACTCAAAATTGGGTAATTGATAGTGGTTCCTCCAAACACATCACAGGGTTCAGAGAACACTTGGACTCTATTACTGAAAAGTCTGATGAAGAAGTAACCATCGGGGATGATTCTGCATACCCTGTAAAAGGGGTTGGAACGTGTTCCATCAAGTTGAAATCTGGGGTTTCTCTGCAACTCACTGGAGTCTTATTTGTACCTGGAATAAAGAGAAATCTTATATCCATCTCTGCCCTTGAAGACAATGGTTAGAGAGTTACATTTATGGATGGGAAAGTTATAGTATGGCCTAAGAAGTCATCTATCAAGAAAGCTCTAACCATAGGCATAAGACAAGGTTACCTTTACAAACTATACATTGAGGTTAAACAAGCCCTTACCCTTGACATTGTTGATACAAATGAAATTTGGCATAGAAGATTAGGACACCTTCATTTCCGTGCCCTACCTTCTATGGAAAAACTTGTTACAGGCTTACCCAAGCTAAAACCATCTCATGAGGGAACTTGTAAAGGTTGTGCCGTAGGAAATAATACAAAGGGATCCTTTCAGAATAGCCTGAGTAAAACCCTTAATATGTTAGAACTGGTTCACTCTGATTTATGTGGACCCATGTCTGTAGCTTCTAAAGCAGGATTTCTATACTATGTCATATTTGTAGATGACTTCTCTAGGAAAACCTGGATCTATTTCCTTAAGTGTAAAGAGTCAATAGAAATCCTTAAAAGGTTCAAAGAGTCGCTTCCCTACCTGAACTCGAAAGAAAATAAAACCTTAAGGACAAGATAATGGGAAATAAATAGCGCCCTCTCGAGATTTTAAGGAATTTCGCATGGCGCTGACCGCGAGGAGTTCATTAGCTGCTCGCATAACCCTCAACAAAATGGGGCGTTTGGAAAGTTAAGCGGCCAGAACCATTGTAGAAGCCGCTAAGGCAATGCTTGTCCAAACATTGAAACTTCTTTCTAGGCAAAAGCCTCTAGGACTGTTGTCTATATCCAAAATAGATGTCCTCATTCTCATCTTGATAACAAAACTCCTGAAGAAGCCTTTACCGGCATAAAACCTGACATTAGTCATTTTAGGATTTTTGGCTGTCCTGTCTATATACATGTGCCCAAAGAGAAGAGATTCAAACTAGAACCTTCTGGAAAGAAGGGAGTATTTGTGGGTTATAGTGAAACCTCCAAAGCCTACAGGATATTCATACCCTTGGCAGAAACAAATTGAATTGAGCAGAGATGTCATCTTTGAAGAAGACATTGCATTCAAGAGGGCAAGAAGTTCTAGTGAGACAGAAACCTATTTCCCTAGAGTACCTGAAATGGAACTTGCTCCTGAGATTCAGAGGGAGCATCCTGATGAAATGCCACATGAACTTCTTTCTACTTCAAATGAGAATACAAATGACAACGGCAAAAAAAGACCACTTTGGGCCAGGAAAATGATCAAAGAAGCAGAGGATCATGCAACACCCAAAGGAACTTTCAGGGAGAGTAAAAGACCCAAACGTTTCTCTAGCTATGTTGCTCTAATGAACATCATAAACTCAGAACCTGTTAGTGTTACAGAAGCTTTCCGACATCAAGCATGGAAGGATGCAATGACAGAGGAATATCATTCTATTCTAAAGAATGATGTATGGGATATAGTGCCTAGGCCAAAAGAGAAATCTGTTGTCTCTTCCAAATGGCTCTTCAAAATCAAGCATGCCTGATTAAGATAGAAAACATAGCCGCTTTGTGGCGTTGAGGTTTCGTAAAGGAAGGGCCGGATTACTGGGTTGTTCATTTGCACCCGCGTTCTACATTACTCAGGGAGCGCAGCTAGCCACAGCCAGCCTGGGGTTGGAAGATATCAAATGGATGTGAAAACTGCCTTCCTGAATGAAACCATTGAAGAGGAAGTCTATTTGGAACAGCCTAAAGGTTTTGTGATACATAAACCTGACTCACATGTATGCAGACTGAAGAAAGCTCTCTATGGACTTAAACAGGCTCCCAGGGTCTGGTATGAAAGAATTGACAGCTATCTCTTGGGATTAGGATTTTCCAAGAATGAGGTTGACTCCAATATCTACTTCAAGGTAATCAAAGGTGATATGCTAATAATTATTTTATATGTTGATGACTTCATACAACGAGAAGACCCCCATTTAAGTTCGGTGCCAAGATCTAATTTCCGAATTTGACATGAAAGACTTGGGCATTCTACACTACTTCCTAGGTTTGGAAGTATGGCAGAAATCAGAGGGCATTATACTAAACCAAGGGAAGTATACTATTGATATTCTGAAAAGATTTGGAATGTTGGACTGTAGACCAATGTCTACACCTATGGAAACCAACCTTCACAAATTGAAAGAAGCTTACAGAATCAGTGCAAATCCAACCTCGCCATAGCATATCGGGATCTCTACGTTCCGGTTACCACTGTGACCGATTTGTTATGCAAGTTGGGAATGTTCTCACCGGCGTTAGAGCCAGCGAAATTCACTTAATGGTCAGGAAACATATTTTGGAGATATCTTCAAGGCACTATTATTGATATGGTCTTCTTTACAAGAATGATCAACTAGATCATGGGTACTGGCCCGTGATTAAGCCTGGAAGTGTAAATCGACGTAAAAGCACATCAGATGTTGCTTCATTTCAGGATCGCTATGATCTCCTAGATTTGCAGAAACAATTCCTCTGCATCGAGTCATCAGAAGCCAAATACATTGCAGCCTCAATGGGAGCAAGAGAAGCAAATGGCTTTGTAATTGCTTGTGGACCTTGGTGAGCCCTTTGAATCCTACAATTATTCATTGTGATAATCGTGAGTTGTATCAACCTCCTAGAATCTCCGCTTTCATGATAGATCTACATATTGAGATCCCTATCATTATGTAAGAGATATGGTGGAAAGGAAAGTGATTCAGTTGGAGTATATTAGTACAAATACAAATGATCAAACTGTAGACATTCTCACCAAGCCTCTCTCTCGAATCAAGGTAGAGCACTTCAGAAAGAAACTTGGTATGGTTGAAATGTAATTTGTTATTTATGTTTGAAATACAAATTGTTTATAAATTGTACTAATATATAAAGATGTTTAATGTGTAAACTCTTTTGTCATGTGTGTGACTCCATGACTTTATGGGCCTACTCCCCTTGTGTACATTATTGAAAGGTGACGATCTTTCTAATAATGAGCACTTGTATTTGACATTGTAAAGTGACGACTCTACAATGATAAACTATCATGATAGATATCATGTGACTTGATATCTATGGACATGTCATGATAGTATCTCTTGGACACTTTGATTGATGTCATGGGACTTGATATTATTTGTAGATCATTGTGATCCTTAAGAGATAATCATGGTGGATATTTATATCCGTGGATATGCCATGAATTATGGTAGACATCATGTGATTTGATGTCAGTGCACATACCATAATAAAGATATGTTATGAAGAATGTCATGTGACTTGACAATATTGAGAAATCATACCATGTCTTAGATATCACATGTTAAGGTGATATCTCTACTTATTTGATTTGAAATATCTTCCCTAGCTAAGAGGGAGTGTTAATGAATGATAGCTTTGGTCAGATATGAATGACGATTGCTGTAAGCATCATCGTCATTCATACTTGATCAAAGTTTATCATTTATATTGAAATATTTCTGGAAAAAACATTTAATCGAATTTATG
The DNA here is from genome assembly GCA_007258455.2 of Sequoia sempervirens. Taxonomy (NCBI): domain Eukaryota; kingdom Viridiplantae; phylum Streptophyta; class Pinopsida; order Cupressales; family Cupressaceae; genus Sequoia; species Sequoia sempervirens. The sequence continues at coordinate 159,707 of VDFB02330786.1, forward strand.
AGCATACATATAAAATTCGAATTATATATATGATGTTATATTCTGCATTTCATTAATCGGAATTTACTTACTCATCCGCCACCTTGTAGAAGGGTATATATGAGTTATACTAAACAATGATAAACAACTTTATCATAAGCCGCGCCCTAAGGGACACGTCCCATGAGTGGACGTGCCTCTTAGGGGCGGGTCTCCTCTCTTATTTATGGCGGATCCTTCTTTGATATGCAAACATAGAAATCGAATAATGTTCTGCAATCAGCACATTCAAAATAAGAAATTCAAATCTGGAAATTGAAAATCTGAACATAGAAGTTTGAGTAGTATTCTTACACTTAGAATTTTCATAAGTCCCTTAGTCTGCCAATTTGATTGAAGATTTGTTTACATTTACAGATAATCTCAAATCTTCATGAAAAACTTACTGCTCTTTACTCAGCCAGAAATTACAGAATACTAAAACCTTTAAACCGTCTTCAAATCACCCACTACAAAGGCTTTCAAACAGACTCAGCAACTCAGTAATATGCTAGCAATGTTCAAGCAATACCTTCCAAATTCTAATTCAATATTCTTTCAATCAAGGACAACTCTGATAGCCAAAACCATGTAGATACTCACTTCAATTCTGCACTCAGCCCAACACAATAATTCTTCAACATATCTCCTGTACAATCTTTTGTGACAGCACTGCTTGTAGCCATGGAAGAGGGAATGACTTCCGCGCAAAGAATACAGACACACCGTGCCTAAAATAAATGATGGTGGTAGCAATCTCTCTAAAAAAAGAACTATGGAGGTTCTGAAAACACCACCCAAAGTTTTGACAGCAAACACACATTCAGATAACCATCCTCAACTTCTGCAATTGACAATGGAAGGCTGTTCTCCTTTTTCGCTCTTAACACATTT